>BPLR01018946.1:0-51639 GCA_021605095.1 Caerostris extrusa
AAAAAAGTTGGTTTAATGAATCGAAAAGTACAAAATTTCCTTATAAGTAGGCTTTGAGCTCCATAAGAGGAATACCTAAATTAGGTGGTATATCGAATTATCTCGTTGGATTACGTATGTCAGTATAAATTGAGCACTCAATTGTCATGTCAATAATAAAAGAATTATACATACATATGAAATATAGCTTTGAAAAAATACTCTCTATTTTTCTATATATTTATGTGTTCCACAAGAGAAGCGATTATTTTTATTAATGATGTTAATGATTAAGATGAATTGTTCTTAAGTAAGAATTTCTTAATAAATAATGCATTCGTATTCTAAGTTTTCGGTTATATATAATAAAGGATAGCCCTTTTTAAACGCCGCTGCTATTAAGTGAAAAATAAAAATTGCCAGCTGCACCCAAATAATTCATTTGAGTATGACTCTGCACACATCAGAAACAATTTACCAAAATAATTTAAAATCTAAAAAAAAAAAAAATCATTGATTTTTGTTTATTATCCTTATAAAACTGTAAACACATTATTTAGAAAATTTTCCTCTAAAAGGGGAACATATAGTATAAATTAAAAATTTTGCAAATCTGTTTTGAAAGTTGAGCATTTCTCTAAATAATGTGTGCACAGTTTTATACGATTAATAAACCTATATCAATGATTTTTTTTATATTATATATGTATATATATATATTCAAACTAGCGTGAAATATATAGGTTATTCCATGTAATATTTACACAAAAACATACTATAGCTCTGAAAAATAAATAATGTCCACCATTATTTTATGTCTACCAATCTTCTTCAGCAGAATTTATCTTTCGCAACATATTTTTTCCCTATCACAAACTCTAAAAAATTACATTGTAAGAAAAAAAGTATACCAACTTCTAAATAGTGGTGGTTTAAAAATTGTTATGCAATATACAATATTTGAAAAATATAATACGTAGCTATGACAAATGAATTTCACTCTAAATCTTTTTTACTCCTTATTTACAAAAAATAAATATAGTCTATACAATTTTTATAAGCAAAAAGCATGAATATAAATTATTTGTTCATTGATTCCATGTTATATTTACGAAAAACCAAATTATAGTAAAATGATTGAAATTTTATGTTGAACATTTAAGTTTTTCCATGTGCTGAATGCATATAATTTTTCAAATGTATTTCTGTGTATTCTTTATATTATGCTGAAACACATGGTTCATAGTAAAAAATATTCAACTGCATTTTACGGTGATAATAGTTTGAATAGGTGTTTATAGAAAATGGTACACAGAGTTTATATTTTCAAAAAAAGTTTTTCGAATAAAGAAGTTTTACGCTTAAATATTTCATTCTCCATTCAGATAAATATAATAAATAATAAAGTCTAAAATTTCTAACATATGGCAACTACAGTTGCTTTAAGGTTATTATCAAATTTTTTAATTTTTTAAAATATTTCTCCACACATTCATTTTATATTGTATTGAAATATTTCATGGTTACAGATGTATAATATATTTTCTAAAAAGATGTATTTCTAATTTATTATACATTGCCTGCAGCTCAATCTATTTTAAGACGAACACCAGACACTATTCAAAAGGCCTATAAAAATATTTTATAACAGTAAACAAACCGACACAAAAAAAAAAAGCATTATTTTGTTGATTTATGACCAGTTGCCATATTCCAAAGAATTTTAAAAAATAATAAAATCGCATTCCAAAATGATCAGACTTTTTATGCGTCTCAGAAAGCCAAATGCAACTCAACTCGCAACGCAGAAATATATAAATCAACAACCTTTTCATTCCGAGAACTCTCAGAAATAATCATCGCCATAAACACCGCTGCCACCAGATAAACTGAAATTCCAGTCAGTAATAAATCATCCGGTAGCAGTGACAGATAAAGATGGGATCTCTCACTCGGCTTAATTCAAAAGTCGCCTTATAGCAAGTTCCCCAGCAAAAGCAGCTGCAAGATCCCGACCGGATCCGAGCTGTGATTGGCTGACGGGATCTTGGGTCCGAGTGCATTCTGGGAGAAAAGAGATTTAAATGGGTTAATGAAAGAATAATTCTGGTTCTGTTAATGAGCAGTGTGCTTTAATGAGAGGGAAGCTTCAATGCAGGTTGACCAAACAGGTCGTTATGTCTGAATGAATATGCCATTCAGGATTTCCACCGACTGGAAGATCTGAGAAATATTTGATTAAAGACATTTTTAAATATCGCCGTCAAGAGTCAGGATTAACAACCTGCGATGATAATGATTGATGCAACAGTCAATGAATAAGATTTATTTGGCAGCCAATTTACAGCTGCTTAAGTTTGCAATTTTAGACTTCAAATCAAGATGATTTGAAACTTAATCTTGGGTTTACGCATTTGTTTCAAAAATATTATATCGTTCATATTATTTACCTGTAATTGTATTCTGTATAATTATCTTACTGTTTATAATAGAAAACTCCCATAACAATTTTATATTGCTAGTGTTTATCATAATTATTGGTAGTTTGATCTTGAGTATCTGAATCATGCCCTGTGCAATTAAATACCATCCTATAAAATTATCTCTTTTGTTTGACATCCCTTGCTGACTGTCTCTTGCAGCCCAAGTTACTATCTACTGCCTCGTTTACCAGTTTTTGTATGTAGAAATCATGATATATTTTTTTTGATTTTTACATTAAATTATTCGTCCCATATCATTCCGAAGTTATTAATTGTACATGGCGTTTCAAGATGAAGTAATTTTCATTGCATTTGGCATGTTTAGCTTATTTTTTTACTTAAAGAAATGCTATCTACTCACATACTTTATATTATTTTATAGATAGATTCATGTTCTGTAAATTATGCTACATAACATGGTCTAAAATTGCAAGAACATATGCTGGGCAGTCAAAGTCCCCCTTTCTGTTGTTAAAAACCTTTTTTAAAAAGAATACAAAAAAAATAATCATATTTAAAACAGCATTTATCAATTTTTTATAGTTTATATTTATAACTGCGTAAATTGGTTTTTATTTAATTTCTCGATGTGTTCTTTTAATTCAAGGTTGCACAACTGGACATCCTTGTTAATTGTTAAAGATAATTAACGATAATTATGACAATTTGTCCTTGTTTCGGATTAGTTGGAAAAAGATAATGCCAAATCTCCCATGGTACGTTAGTCAAAAATATAAACAAATGGAAATACCACATTTCGTATAATAAGATTACATTACCAAGCTAAAAATACGTTGTAAACAGTTTTATATTCTTCGTGAAGCTTAAATTACAGCAACAAATTTATATAGATGAGTTAGATACAAGTTTTATCATAGATGATTTCCTTTTCAAAATTTTTGAATGTACTAGTCTATCTTCTACAATTTTTTAATGTTTTCAAAACGTAATTTAAAAATTTTTAAAAACATAATTAAAATAAAATTTTGATAATTAAATTTTTCAAAATACAAATTTTTGAAATTTAATTTTTTTTCAAAACATATTTTCTCATTCCATGTTGAGATTTTTTTACTACATGATATAACAAATGTATGATGTTATAAAATAAATTACCTGATGTCTAAATAATACAAATACTCAGTATTAATAAAGGTAATAAACTAACATAAACAAAATACATAACTATAAATTAAAAATAAACTAACTATAAATATATAAATAAAATCAATGTAGGCAATGAAATTACAATAAAAAATAAGGCCAATATTATCAATGAAACCAAAACGAAAACTATAAAAGCAATAGATCTACAAACAATGAATATTTTCAACTAAACACACAAATTACACAGATGAATTATTAGTCAACACGTTCAAAATAGAAGAATTACTCAAAGTGCTATCTGAGATACAAAATAATAAAATCAATATAATCAATAAAATATAAACATTGAAACCGATATAAACAATAAAATATATATATTGAAACCAATATAAACAATAAAAAACTATATAAGCATTATAACTAACACGAAAACAATGCAACTAACAAACCGACTTTACAATGCAAATAATTTCAATTAAATTCCCCAAAATTCAAAAATGCATTCGTATAATTAAAACACACAGACAAAGATCAAAAGGATTATATGAATGAAAAGAAATTAAAGACAAACATGAAAAGATCTGAAATCAAAGATAAAACAAACAAACAATACAACCGAACAATTTAAACAACAAACAAACAATTTTAAAAAAGTAAATGATTTATTAATTAATAAAATAAATACTGAAATTAATGAAAATGTTCAATAAACAGACATCTCAAATACTTAAATTTCATGAATGGCCTTTATATTCTTATAACACAGAAACTGATCAAAAGAACGAAATCAATGGAAAAGAAGAGAGACAAACAAAGATGAAAAGAAATTGGACAGAAGCATAAGCAGAGGCTGATGACAGGGATAAATAGAACATACAATTTATAAAACCTTTTGGTCGTTGAAGGACATTGACTGTAAATGTAATTGTATGATTTTAAGGGTGAAAGGGACCAATAATTACTTGTTAGAGGTGCTACTCAGACTTACGTTGCTCAAAATAATAACAAAAAAGAAAAAGTTGAAAAATTATTTTAAAATTTTTATTATCTAATTTTTTCTTTGAATATAATTTAAAAGTTAAATTATGTTTTTGTAAAACTCCTCCGAATAAAACATTCTCCTCTATTTACGTCTTTGAGTTTTAGTTCTTCTGATCAACTTTCACCATCAACTTTAAACCAGATGTGTTCTGTTTTCCTTCATTAATCATTTGTAACTATTAAATATTTTTCATGCATTAAGCATATTTTAGCAGTAAAATTAAGGAAAGCATATTTATTTGAATATTTTCATAAACGTATCTTTATGTTTGGGTGAAATTTATGTAAATCGTATGATAATTATATTTTAGCTTTTGATTTTTAAAGCAAATTTAAACACATCCAATGTTAATTATATAAAGTGAATTAAGTGTTTCTTAAACCATCCCTGATAGCTTTGTGAAATGTGTATAAGTAATGGTATATCGGTATAATAGAGATGTATATCAACAACAAAAATAAAATAATAATAATAACAGTCCCATATACAATGGAGTAACCTGATAACCGAGTTTTCATCAAAAACCCTAATTCCAAGAAGGCCCCGTTGGGAAAACTCGGAAATCAAAACTGCGGATTAATGAAGCGCGGAAGATGTCAAGACCTTCTGATGCGACACTTAAATTCGAACTTAATTAATTCCAAGCAAGAGCATCATTCAAGCGTCGTCCCGCGCAATCTACGCAAAAGCGAGAGTGAAGCTCACAGGTGGACGGAATCTGAAGATTTCTGGACAGGAGAGTCCCAGAGGTATAAATGCTCAGAATTAATTTAACTGGAAAAGAGGATTTTAATTCCTCCAGTGTAAAACGCGATGATGAAGTCATGTTTTCTGGGGATATATTCTAAATATAATGGGACCAGAACTTTAATACTGGTGATTTCCTTTTTCTGTGCATCAGTGGACCATTTGCCCACCTTCATTATTTTTATAAAACGGACAGCACAATTAATTGTGCTTTTTAAGAGTGTTCTGTAGTTGAAATTTTAAATTGAAAAAAATGTCAAATTTGGAACTGGCATGGAATGCAAAAGGGGTAGAATGGATTAAATTTGTAAAAAGCACGGAAGGAACCATTGCCAAATCATGTGTTATAACAGTTCGTCAGAGTAGAAGACATAGTGTGTATATATATATATATATACACTCATGTCCATAAATTAAGGATAATGAATTTCAGGCAAAGTAGGAGACAGAAGCAAACAAATTTGACTTATTTGTAAAGTCTATTTATTAAACAAAAAGGTAAAGAGCAAAAAAGATGCTATATGTTTGACATAATTAATAAAAATTATGATTTTTACTCCCTGGAGCAAATTTCAAAAAAGAACCTATTTACAAAAAACGGTATAACATGGTAAGTATGATGGTTAATATGGAGTATGTCTCCCGGACGATGCAATAGAGGCCTTACAACGACTAGGCATGCTGAGTATCAAATTATCAATCTGATTTGGGGAATATTACACCACTCATCAAGCAATGCCCTCGAAGTTCCGGTTGACAGGTGGGAGGATGTTGACGGGCTGCGATTCGTCGGCCAAGCACATGCTCTATTATATTCAAGTCCGGTGAGAATGCTGGCCAATCCATACGGGTGATATCCTCCAAATGAAGGCATTCGTCTATAATGTTTGCATGGTGAGGACGGGCGTTGTCATCCATAAACAGAAATTCAGCACCCATGGCGCCCCGATACAAACGTACATGTTTTTCCAGAATGACATCCCGATAGATTTGGCCTGTCATCGTTACACTCTGAACATTCAGGTCAGTTCTGGAACCAAGAATAGTTCCTCCCCAAACGAGCCATCCTGCACCACCGTAACGGTGTCGTTCAATGGTGTTCTCTTGGTGGTAACGGGTACCTGGCGCTCTCCATATGAAAGTTCGGCGAGAATCAGACTGCAAACTAAACCTGGACTCGACGGAAAACATCACACCAGACCAATGTTGCGGTGTCCACAATGCATGCTCTCTACTCCAGGTTAATCGCAGGCGACAGTGAGTTGCGGTAAGGGGAACACATCTGACAGGCCTACGAGCATATAGACAAATGTGCCCTAAGTGTCTGTACACGGTCTGCCTTGAAACTGTCGTACCGGTAGCTGAAGAGAGCTGACGGGACAGGTCTGATGCTGTGCTCCGTCTGTTTCTTTTGGCAGTAACTGCTAAATACCGGTCCTCATTCGGCGTTGTAACTCGGGGGCGACCTGCGCTGTAACATCTACTCACATTACCATCATCTTGGAATCGTTGCCAAAGCCTGGAGATGACAGTCTGGGCGATTCCAAGTTCCTCGATACTTCCAACTGGGTACGTCCACATTCCGGTCGTCCGATAATTCTACCACGTACACAAAATCATCCAAATGCTTCCTTTGAGCCATAACTATGCGGTTATTGCACTGAAAGGCTTTTAAATTGGTGAACAATTTTACATCTTTGCCACAATTCCTTATATACCCTCTCTTACACTCTCGTCATTGTGACGTACTATCCCGCGCCATCTGGTGGTTTCCTGTAATTTGCATCACCTGGACAGGTATACAGGATCCATGGGGTTTTACAGCCGAGGCTGAAAGACACTGGGAACGTGGCATTCTGTCTCGCGTAAAACGTTTCGGTTCTGCGTGATGCCCATCTTCATAAAACAAATTGAAAAGGATCCTTTCCGAGGAGTAAAGATGGATGTTTTTTTTTTCTTTCTTCCTTCCTCTTTTCAACCTTGACTGCGAAGAGCGCAAAGTGAATTCTCTCAGGAGGTTGTAAAATGAAAGAAAGATATCAACAGGAGTGCGACGTGATATATATTTGATCTTTAATAAGATAAAAAAATAGTGTTCGATGAAAGATTTTTGAAAAATTAAATTAAATTTAGTGGAATAAAAAATAAATTTTTTCAACTGTAATAATACTTTAAAATACATACATAAAGAAAATAACACACAAAACAAAAACGGAAAGCTAATAACTTTACAACTGTAAGAACGACAGGAACAATAATGTACTAAGAAATAAATAAATGATTTTCATTCCATAAGAAATACTGTTTTCAAGTTACGAAGTAAGCATGTTAGGATTATATTATTTCTATTAATCAACTTAAATGACATCTCAACTGTAATATAGATTTACTCATGCACTAAATCTTTGTAATAACAAGAAATGAATAAAAATATACTTAACAATGTACAACAATCTATGAGTTTAATTCTTTTACGATTTCAGAGAATATGCACAGAATTCGTTACATTAATATGCACTTTAAAATAAACTCAAATTTCGGCGATCAAACATTTACCTTGCAATAAACTCTTCAGTAAATTTCCGAACAGTTTTAAAGTTCTAGACAAATGCACCCACACACATTAAAAGAGTGTCTTGGGTGAATTTATTTCTCATGGGAAAAGCATCCGATTCCTTTGAAAGGTATTAGACCGGAAAATGTGAAGGGACTTTGAATCCGCTATTCATTTGCATAGTATGGATTTCTTTTCAAAATTCAATATCCCTCCTACATCGTGTGTCAGGAAGCAATTCAGGGAATATGTCCTATTTAAAATTTTATCAGGAATTGCATTATTGAATTGAGTAGAAGTTATGTACGTTGGAATAATAACTATTCATAAAAATGAGGAGAATATAGCTGGATATTTATGTCTCATGTTTGATGCATTACATTTGAATTTGCGTTACATTTCCATTCATAAAAGAAACGTAAAAAGATAGCACAATATAAAAGAAATCATTCCTGCTTTGTCTGTAGACCAGCACCAGAAAATTTCAATACGTTACAACCACGTAATTACTTTATCCTCAATCTTTGATATTTAATTAAATAAACATCCATCTTACGATGTGGTAATAAAGTATATAGTTAACATGGTGGAAAGTTCTGGTTCGAATCTGCACGTGGCATGCGTTGTATCCAAAAAAGAAAGATCGATGGGGATTTTTGAATCTTTTGGTTTGGTTGGTTTGTCGCTATACAGACATTTTCTGCACACTTTGGGTAAGTAGACCGGAATATACAGTTTAATGTGGATGCTTAACCATTACCAAGCATTCATGCAACCGCCAAAATTCCAACCTGAAACCAGCGATAACAAAGATCACAACGCTAGCCACTAGGCATGTAATTGCCTCTCGAAGATTTTGTTAGCATTTTTTTTAAGGATACTAGAATTTCGGAAGAATTTGTTAAGAACCCTCAAATTATTGCAATTTTTGATGATAGTTTCATTGAGCTGGCTATGAAACAAGCCTGCAAGAAAACGGAAGGATGCATCAATAACAACGAAGTATTTTCAATGTATTATTGTTTTCTGAGCAAGCCTTCTTAAGAAGATAAAATATTTAACGCATATTTTTATATACACCATACCATCCAAGGGGCTGAAGATTACATTTCTCTAGTGATATTTATCTCCTAAAAGTAGACTATTGTCAAATCCAAAGCTGAGAAGAAAATGAGGTCTCAATTTAACGAAGAAATCCAAGGAAAGAAAATACTGATGTCACTACTAGTTGTTAGTATCTTTATGACTGCCTTCATCGCTTTTATACATGAATATTTTCTTCTGAAACTTTAAATGAAAATTATGCCTATTAAAAACATATATGTATACTCATTTCCCTTTTGAGGGCCATATTGCAAAAAAAAAATATGAACCAGTAGGTATTTTATGATAGATTCTTTGTAACCCACCGTATGCTTTTAAAATCATGATTCAACAAAACAAATGAATAACACTAACATATTATATACTAAGTGTTATTCATTTGTTTTGTTGAATCATGATTTAAAACATTAAAACTGTGACAGTTAGACCTTATAATATTTTTTGGTTGGTCATCAAATAGTTGTGGTATTGAAAAGTTTCTTTATTACTCGTTAAACATGAATTAGGGCACAAAATCGTTGTTCCAGAATACAGTCCTATAAACTTCCAACTATAGTTTATTATTTAAATGTTGAATATACATCTAGTTTGTTATCCTATAATTTTTTTCTTCTAATGCATCTGGCAAATAGACCGCGATCTTTCGCCATAAGGGCTGCACCGATGTTACTCACTATGCACTACCCAGGAGGCGCGTGTAACTTGATGGTAAGCCGTGGACGTGGAGTAACAATGCCCCCGCAGCGTTCTACGATCCTATCAGGACCGGGACCTACGGCTTAAAAAGTGGATTCCGAACCACTACAACACCCATGGGCAAAGCCGGGGTTTGAACCCGATACCTGTGGTACCGAACGCCTTTGAAAAAGCGCTAGCCATTCGGCCATCAGGCCCTTTGTTATCCTATAATGGTAGTTATATCAAGGGGCCTGATGGCCGAATTGTTATCCTATAATGGTAGTTATATCAAGGGGCCTGATGGCCGAATTGTTATCCTATAATGGTAGTTATATCAAGGGGCCTGATGGCCGAATTGTTATCCTATAATGGTAGTTATATCAAGGGGCCTGATGGCCGAATTGTTATCCTATAATTGTAGTTATATCAAGGGCCTGATGGCCAAATTGTTATCCTATAATGGTAGTTATATCAAGGGGCCTGATGGCCGATTTGTTATCCTATAATGGTAGTTATATCAAGGGGCCTGATGGCCGATTTGTTATCCTATAATGGTAGTTATATCAAGGGGCCTGATGGCCGATTTGTTATCCTATAATGGTAGTTATATCAAGGGGCCTGATGGCCGATTTGTTATCTATAATGGTAGTTATACCAAGGGGCCTGATGGCCGATTTGTTATCCTATAATGGTAGTTATATCAAGGGGCCTGATGGCCGATTTGTTATCCAATAATGGTAGTTATATTTCCATCCCACGAACAAAAAATTCCAGGTCCATCGATGCGCTGTTTATTATGCTTAAAGAAATACATGAAAATTATATATGTATACATATATACAAAATATTATTATATATTTTACACTAAAACATTTACTCCTTATTTACAAAAAAAAATATAACATGCATATTTTCATAAGCAGAAACATGCATATAAATTAATTGTTTTTTGTTTACATGTCATATTTACCGAAAATCCAAATGAAAATAAATCGAAATTTTATGCAGAACATTTAATTTTTTCATGGGGTATATTACACATAATTTTCAAATGTATTTCGTGCACTGTTTATATCGTACTCAAAAAACATGCTTCCTGATAAAATTAGTTAACTGTATTTTACGGTGATACTAGTTTGAATTAAGTGTTTACAGAAAATGTTACACAGAATATGTATTAAGTTTCAAATATGTTTTTCAATAAATAAATTGAAGGTTTAAATATTCACACTTTATTTACAGAGATATATCATAAATTATAATGTCTAAAATTTATAATATATGCAACTAATTGCATGCTTTTAAAGTTATTCATCAATTTATAATTTGAAAAATAATTTTCCACACGTTCATTTTATGTTGCATTGAAATATTTCATGGTTACACATGCATAATATCTTTTATAAAAGGATATACCTCTAATTCATTATACATAGCCTCCAGTTTATTCTATTTATGACGAACACCAGACACTATTCAAAAGGCCTATAAAAATATTTTATCCGAAGTAAATAAACTCATACAGAAAACATTATTTTGTTGATTTATGATCAGTTCACATATTCCAAAGAACAAAAATTGCATTCCAAAATGTTATGCTTTTTTATGTGTCTCTTTAAAGCCAAATGCAACTCAACTCGCAACGCAGAGATATATAAATCTACAGCCTTTTCCTTCCGAGAACTCTCAGAAATAATCATCGCCGTAAACACCGTTGCCAGCAGATAAACTGAAATTCCAGTCAGTAATAAATCATCCGGTTGCAGTGACAGATAAAGATGGGATCTCTCACTCGGCTTAATTCAAAAGTCGCCTTATTGCAAGTTCCCGAAAAGCAAAAGCAGCGCTAAGATCTCGGCCGGATCCGCGTTGCGATTGTCTGACGGGATCTTGGCCCCAATGCATTCTGGGTGAAAGAGATTTAAATGGGATAATGAAAGAATAATTCATGGTTCTGTTAATGAGCAGTGTGCTTTAATGAGAGGGAAGCTTTAATGCAGTTTGACCAAACAGGTCGTTAGGTCTGAATGAATATGCCATTCAGGATTTCCACCAGCTGAAGTTCTTGAGAAATATTTGATTAAAGACATTTTTAAATATCTCCGTCAAGAATCAGGATTAACAACCGGCGATGATCATGATTGATGAAACAGTGAATGGAATAAGAATTATTAGGCAGCCAATTTATAGGTGCTTAAGTTTGCAATTTTAGGCTTCAAATCAAGATGTTTTGAAACTTAATCTTTGGTTTAGACATTTGTTTCAAAAATATCATATTGTTGATAATATTTACCTGTAATTGCGTTCTGTACAGTTATCTTACTGTATATAATAGAAAACTCCCATAACAATTTTATATTGTTGGTGTTTATCATAATTATTGGTAGTTTGATCTGAGTACCTGAATCAAGCCCTGTGGAATTAAATACCGGCCTATGAATTTATCTCTTTTTTGTTTGGCATCCCTTGCTTTTACTATCTACTGGATCCTTTATCAATTTTTATATGTAGAAATCATGATATTTTTGCTTTTACATTAAATTATTAGTTCCATATCACCCGCAATGAAGCAAAAGCATGCACAGAAACTGATGACAGGGATGAATGGAACGTACAAATCGTAAGTCTTTGAAGGGCATTGGCTATAAATGTAATTGTATGATTTTAAGGTTGAAAGGCACCAATAAATTACCAGTTAAAAATGCTAGTCAGACTTACGCTGCTCAAAATAATATCAAAAGAAAAAAAGTCGAAAAATTATTGTAAAACCTTTATCATTTAATTTTTCTTTGAATATAATTGAAAATTTAAATCATTTTTGTAAAACCCTTTTGAATTTCTCCTCTATTTACACATCTGTGTTTTAGTCCGTCCGACTTGGTCATTTGACATTTTCTACACCATCAACTTTGAACCAGATGTGTTCGGTTTTCATACATTAATCATTTGTTACTTAAATACTATCATGCATTAAGCATATTTTAGCAGTAAAATTAATGAAGGCATATTTATTTGAATATTTTTCATAACCATATCTTTATATTTGGGTGAATTTAAATTGTATGATAATTATATTTTGGCTTTTGCCTTTAAAGCAAATTTAAACGCATGCAATGTTAATTATATAAAGTTAATTAAGTATTTCTTACACCATCCCTGATATCTTTGAGTAATGTGCATCAATAATGGTATATCAGTACAATGGTGATGGTATACCAATAACAAAAATAATAATAACAACTTTTCCATAAATAATGGAGAAACTTGATAACTAACTCATCAAGTCCCGATTCCAAGAACGCTTCACTGAGAGAACTCGAAATCAAAACTGGGGTCTAATGAAGCGCGGAAGATGTCAAGACCTTCTGATGCGACACTTAAATTCCGGACTTAATTAATTCGAATCAAGCAATCATTCAAGTGTCGTGGAAATTTCCTCCGCAGCTCAATCTACGCAAAAGGAAAGTGCAGCTCACAGGTGGAAGGACTCTGAAGATTTCTGGACAAGAGAGTACCAGGGGTATAAATGCTGGAATTAATTTAACTGGAAAAGAGATTTTAATTCCTCGAGTTTAAAACGAGTGATAGCGATGATGAAGCCATGTTTACTGGGGATATATTATAAATATAAAGTGACTAGAATTTTAATATTGGTGATTGGCTGTACATGACGTTTGCTGTACATGAGCGTTTCAGGCCGTACAGTGATTAAGACATAATTTTATATGATTCTTAAAATATCATTGTATATTATTTGTAATCGACATTTTTTTCAACATACAATTGTTTCTTTTTACAAAATCAACAACGAACTCCACATTTATACATAAACAAAAGGAAACTCAATTCTTGATTTTATATTTTTAAATGCAAGTCGGACACCTTCAACAGAAGAAAAATAAAGATATACCATGATAAAACAAATAAATTTCAATCTATCTTCTACTATAATCAGTTATGATTAAATTCTCCATTACTTAGCAAGAAACAAGCGAGAACAATAAAAGCAATCTTTTGCCAAAATTATTTTTTATCTACAATTTTTTTATTATGCAGCATATGAAACATATGCTTCAATTTAAACAAGCAATATTGACATTTTTGCTTGAAATTATATCTCCAATGCTATAACGCAAGGAACTAATTTGAGGTCCATTAGTAAAAAGCGATATAACTTAAGAACAAAATAATAAAGAGCGATTAACGATATAGAAACACTTTGCGCACCCTTTTCAGTATACCTAAACAACATACTTTAAAATGCATCGTGCACACTTCTCTGTACATCCTCCCACCCTTTGTAATGCACCAATGCAGTTTATTTAAAATAATTGCTCCAAAGATTTATATTCTCTACTGACTTAAGCGATATATAACAAAAAAATAAATTTTGATATCTCACTACATATTAACATTAATTATAAGCCACTGGAATAAAGTAAATAATAAAATTTAGCATTATTATATGATCAGAACAACTTATCTGTAAAATCCATTTAAGTTTAAAAATAATATATTATTTATTATTGAAATACTATTTATCGAAACTAAAGAATGTCTCTTTCAAACCCTTATTTTCACGTAGTAAAACCTACCTCACTCTAAACATTAGTTGATATCTCTTTCCATTCCACAACATACCTCTATTGCATTCTGCACAGACAAAGCGATAAAGAAAGAAAAACAAATTCCTCAGAAATTATCTTTTTTCAATTTATTTTATAAAAACACACTGTCTCGCAGTACCAAAACATTTTATGCGAGACGAGATCCCAGTCCTTTTAGTATTGTTGCTGCTTTATAAAACCTTGTGGCCTCTGTATTTGTCTCTATGACATTCAGAACTGCGACCTATCTACGAGCGGATATTTTATGCCTACATGCACAAGTGCCGATACTAAAACGATGTCAAATTTGAGCACAGACACTTTCTCAATTGTAGACAAACACATGCAGTTTTCTATTTGGAACTCACTTTTTGCAATGGTTGTGTATGAATCTCTGGGGAAATATTTCGCAAATACAGTTGAAAGGAGAAAGACAAAGACAAAAAATGTATTGGTATACGCATTTCTACTATATTTGGCAATCATAAGACAACCCCTTAAATTTTAAAAAGCAGAATTAGTTTATTGTTTTTAGTGTACATCAATGTATATTTGCTTTTGTTATTCTATACATCCGTCAAGGGGGCAGGGTATTCAGCTTCCATCATTTCTCATTATAGTAGAAATTTTCTAAGCCCATGGTCCATCACCAATCACGATGCACCAACTAATGATTTAGTCCATAGCCAGTCTGTAATTGTTTCGACCTTTGAAGGTCGAACAGACAATCGCTAATTTCATGAAGTATCATTATCCATGATACTGATCATCCGCTATCCGATTTGAGTGAAGGTTGTTCTCGTTAGAACAGGACACAAATTGCATGTAGTATAAATATCCACAACACTGTTTATCTGCTGTCAGATTTGAATGATAGATTTTTATTACGCACTTGTTAAAGAATATACAATCATTTCCCTATATGCTATATCTCTTTTCGTGGTAAAAAATACTACATCCTCCGCGAACTCAATGTCATCTTTTCATAAACCGTTGATGGGACATAAGAATGATACATAGATTTACCAAAATATAGCAAAATAAAAATTACATTTCTCTAATGTGTTGTATTTTTGTCTTATTGATTTATGTATAACATTATTTAACTACCTCTTTTAACATTAATTAACTACCTTAGCGTACAAGTATGATATCAATATATTTCAGATATTTTCAAACCCTTTATTTACATTACAGAAAAAAAATTATTCAATCCCTGTCATTTATTGCACTTGCTATTCATAAATATCTGATCAATTAATAGAATTACTAGCACGAGATACAAAACTGTTGACTCTTACAAAAACTGTGATTAAAATATCTAATGGAACGCCTTCATTTTTTATGCTTACAAAAGATTAATAAGCATAACGTTTTAATTAATTTTAACGAAAACTTAAGATTAAAACTTCACTATTGATTAAATAGCACAATTTTTAATTTCAATTCATTAATTACATCTCAACTTCTTTGACTAATATATTTTCTTTTAATTAATAAATAAAATAATGTTTTCAGAACGACTTTTAATTTAACTTTACTAAAATTCAGTAAATAATATATATAGACTTTCTATTTATGTCAAAGAAAATAAATTAATTTTTTTTATTTATATTTTTTTCTGCTTCCGTCTTTTGATCTAGCAAGATTTACATTTTTAGCAAATCAATAAAACCGATTTTTACTTTTATAATGATATGTCAAATGAGATAATTAATTTTCCAACTGAGTCCTTTGAAAGATTCTTTGATGATACTATTTTCCATAAATAACAAACAAATAAAAATTTTGTAAAGATTATTTCTACAATTTCAAAGAATTAAAAGTTAGATTAAAATCACTTTAATTAATCATTCATTAAACTAAAAACCAGAAATGCTTTACAAAAACACCAGTTTAAAATCTTAAAAAGAAACATTTTTGGAAGCCATATTTAAAGCATTTTTATAATCATATTATAAATATTATACCAGAATAATTTCTTAAAATAATTTTAGCCAATGCCAATTCTTTGTCCAACAGATCATTGGTAAATGTTACGGCGACATTGTTTTTGCCCTATATGGTGATGCCCATGACAAACAATAATGGTCTACACTAGAGCAAATTCTTGAAAGGAAAAGAAATATTGAATGCTTTCTGATGAAGCTTAAAATTAATTATTTAACATTTGTATACCTTATTAAAAACAATAGAAAAACTATAACAACACATTTCATCAACCAGTGAGAGCCCTGGAAATTTCAGTTGAATAATTTTTCAATATTCATTTTCATATAAATGATACTAAGGCAGCAATGGAATCGATTGTCTTCCACTTCTACACTTGTTAGACAATACAAGCGCAATAAGGATATACCTTTCCAACCAAGTGTTTAGTGATTCTTTTTGATTTGGCTACTCTGCTTCTAATAGGTCTAATTATATGTCCTTTCTTAAATGAAAACATACTCATCCTGTGGGTCATTGGTACTTTGAATGGGTAGAGTTTCGTCTTTTTCTGACATCTTCGGAAATCTGAAAGACAATTCTCTGACACTCTAATAACGGCCTGATGGACAACCAGCGCTCTGGCCTTCTGTACTACAGATTTCAATATTAAATTATGCCGTTGGCATGGAAGCTTGTTAGTAGTTCGCAAATCCACAGGTTAACAGTAGGTTAAACAATAGGTTTGGTCTAATAGCCTAAAGTGTGCATAAAATGACCTTAGAGTGACAAACCAAACACCTCCCTGGCACTCTATAATGTTTTCAATTAGGAGCTAAAATTTAATAGATAGTATCTCGAAATTATATACAATAAACAATTATTTCTTGGTGCATCGTATTTTTCTTCTTAAAGTGTAAATGTTCTCCAATCAAAGTATGTAATCAAAACTGTGTATATACATATGTTAAAAATCTTCCAATAAATTAAATTCTAAACAATGTTTTGTAAACAATAGATAAGTTCAGATCACAATAAAACATAAATCTGTCAAAAATAGTTATCATGAAAACAATTACATTTCTACTTTTGTATAAGATCATAAAAATTTCTGGAGCCAGTAACATGAATCTTCCTTTTATCTAAAACTACTTTCAAATTTTAAATTAATCAAAATCCTTTTTCTCACATGCTCATTATTTTACATCAACTGAGATCTCCCAAAAACTTACATCCTGCCTGAGGATTAAGCAAAATGGTTTTCGCCCATTAAAAAAGATAAGACAATATTATGGAAGTAAAAAGAGGTTTATTAAGTGTTTTAAATCTAGAAAATCCTTTGAATTATCTGCGGAACTAACTTTGGCAAACGCCACATGCTTTGGCGATCTAAAAAAGGGCGAAAATTGCTGAGTCAAAAACAAAGTATTCAACTACTGACTATACAATAAAAAGTACGCCATAGAAAGATTCAGTTTTAAATGGCTTCGCTTTATGGAGATTACATAAATGAAGTATTTTGGTATAAAAGCATAAAGAAATCAGTTTAATTAAAAGTTCCTTTCTTCATTAGTTTTATTATGCGTTTGCATTGTTTGTTTCTGTTATGGATATATTAAATAAAAAGATACCAATAAATAAACTGGAAAATAAGTAAGTAGTGTGATAATATATGTTGTATTAACAGGAATTTATAAATAAATAAAAAATTAAAAGATTAATGTTAACAGAATGCTTCAAGTATGATGCTTTTGTATGAAATATTTTCTATAATTAATATGAATGAATTATAAATCTACTTTTTCAACATAAGCCTTCTCAGCACAAGGTCTAGATCTTTGAGATGAATATTCGCTATAATGGAAATATTTAGCATTATCTGGGTGAACAATCAAAATCCACTACATTGCACCGCCTTTCTCAACAATCTTGAACGAAGACGCCCTACGTTGACATCAAAGTGATAACACCGTTCTTTTAAGTTAATGAAAGTGTATTTGTTGCATATATTGGTAATAATTAGCAAATTTACTATTACACAGGATGCACAAGCACAATATCTGCTACATTGCAACCTTGTTTTCGCTGCAAATTGAAAGATCCTGGCTGAAGATGTTTATATTTTGCAGGGTATATTTGTTTGTTTGTTTTTGAAAGCTTTATATTTTTGTATTTGAGTGCTATTTCAATGCTCTTGTTTTTCAATTGATGTTTCTATTTTCCTACATCTAAAAATCATAAAAACTATTATTGAAGTAAATAAAAATTTGTATTTGTTCGCGCAGTGAACTAAACAACAATTGCAGCACTTGTCCAATATTGTTTCAGCAACATTAATCCAATAGAATCGCAAATTGCCTCATTATCTTTTGATATCCCTACAGCATTTCCGTCATTATTGATTTTACATATGCAAATTCACTAATAGTTCCTTTTACATCTCTTAGTGTCTAAAAAATAATTTATAAATGTGCTGCAACATTTCCACTATTATTAATATGTAGTTTTTCCTTGTCTAATGTTCTTACTTCATTTCCGTTAGTATTGGCTTTTACATCTGCAATTATTTCTTGTTCAAAGTCATCTGTTTCTTTCTGTAAATCATCTCCTGGTGCTACCGCATGATTTCCATAATCAATTTTCTTTTTCAATATGTAACTTTGGGTCTAATGGTTGGTGACTAACGTCTTGTGCTCGATGACACAGGCTTCGGGTGCGAGTACCGGCGGTACCAGGGATGTTTGTAGTGGTTCGGAATCCACTTTAAGCAGTAGTTACCTGCCTAAAGGACTGTAAACTTTGTTTATAGGGCTGTAAATATACCCCATTAAAATAATACCTCCTGTCTCAAAATCTGCCACTAGGCAGCAGGCCTTTCTTTATGGGGCTGTTGCAAATAAAATGCTTCTAGCATAAAACCCGTTAAAATATAATTTATTTTGTGGTTTAAATAATATTTTTTAATTAACATTTTTAAATCGTTTCGCATTCTAACGGTTTTAAAGAAAATATGCAAATAAATCAAAATGTTTATTGTACAATATGTATTAATTGATTAAATATTTGTTCAATAAGTTTTTATAAGAAACATTTAATAAATTTTAAAAGAGAAAATGTGTAATATAATAACAAGTATGAAATTAAAATTTCCTGTTTTTTTAAGTTCCAATGTCCTTTTACAATAAAATAACAATTCATTTTAAAATGTGATTTTTCCATGTATCATAATCGTTTTGGATAAAAAAATATTTAGAAATATCTAAATCTAAAATCAATTTTTATGAACTCTAAAAACTTGCGTGAAACTTGATGGCGGAATGGTTAGAGCTTGGTACCACAGGTTTCGGGTTCGATTCTCGCATGTGACATGGATATTTGTAGTGGTTCGAGTCCACTTTAAACCGTAAGTCCTGGTTTAAAACGAGCGTAGAGTTTTTGTGGGGTAGTATTAATCGCGTATCAAGGTACACATGCCAGCTGTGTAGTGCTAAATGTAACAGCGTTTCAGCGATTTCTTATGGCATAAAGATAATGGTCTCTTGCCAGCTGAATTAGAAAAAAAAAGCTTAAATTCGAAAAAGTCAGCTTTTAATCCATATCTTCAAGTTCATGTGCCATTTCTGTTATTATTGGCATTATTAATAATCAAGTTCACAATTCGTTTCACGCCTTTAATCATATCTTACATTTTTCAAATAAAATAATTCATTTATCTTAATATCTTATTTATTTCTCTTAAGTAATTCAAAATATATCTCATCTATATTGGACAAACACATTTTTGAAATCGATAACTACCTTTTTAATTCAACTTCATCTATATTTATGAAAGATTTCTCCAGTGATTCATGAATCGCAATCGCAAAAGGACACAACTAAATTTAAATCTGTAAAAAACATTCTTTCAATTCAATTTCATAAAAAAAGAAAGAAAGTGTACAACATTTATTTCTTTCGGGCACTTATGCATGCAGGCATAAAATATCCATCTGCAGATCACCTGCACAGGTACATAGAGGCTGAAAGACACTGGGAACGTGGAATGCTGTCTCGCGTAAAACGTTTCGGTTCTGCGTGATGTTCGTCTTCATAAAACAAATTGAAAAGGATCCTTTCCGAGGGTAAAGATGAATGCTTTTTTCTTCCTCCTTCCTCTTCTCAACAATGACTGCGAAGAAGAGCGCAAAATGAATTACCACAGGAGGCTGTAAAACGGAAAAAATATATCAACAGGAGTGGTACGTGATGTATATTTGATCTTTTTTTAATAAGATAAAAAATGTGTCTGTTGAGAGAGTTTTGAAGAATAAAATGAATCTAGTGGAATCACAATTAAGATTTTCAACTGTAACAATATAAAATACATACACAAAGAACGTAATATACACCAATACCAAAAACAAAGGAACAAAGGATAAAGAACAGTACAGCTGTGAAAGCCACAACACCATTCATTACAAGTAAATTATTTTCAATTGAAAGAAGCAAAAACCAAATTGCATAACAAATACTTAATAAAATTATTTATACAGAAATGATGAATAGCTTCATATTCAAACCCCTAAAAAGAAGAAAATCTATAACTATTAATATTTATAATGTATATTAATGTTTATTTATTATTAAATGAATGATTTTCAATGAAAAAAATACAGTTTTTATTTAAGATGTATGTTAGGATTAATATTAATCCATTTTACTGCCATTTCGCTTATAACAGAGATTTATTCATGCAATAAATCTTTATAATGACGAGAAATGTAAAAAGGAGTTAACAATGTATCATCTACGAACTGAATTAGTTTTTTAATTCTTTTACGACTTCAGAGTGAGAATTTCCACAGAATACCGTTACATTAATATGCACTTTAAGATAAATTCAAAAAGTATTTCAGCGATCAAACATTTACCTCGAGTTAAACTATTCAGTAAATTTCTGAATAGTTTTAAAAAGTTTGAGTCGAATGCACCCACCCACACACTTTAAAAGAGAGTCCTGGGGGAATTTATTTCTCACGTTAAAAACATTCGATTCCTTTGAAAGATATTAGACCCCGAAAATGTGAAGGGACTTTCAATCCGCCATATTCATTTGCATAGTATGGATTTCTTTTCAAAATTCAATATCTCTCTTATATCGTATGTCAGAAAGCAATTCAAGAAATATGTATTTAAAATTTTATTAGGAATTGGGTTATTGAACTGAGTAGGTGTTATGTACATTGGAATATTAACTATTTATAAAAAATGTCTCATATAGCAGGATATTTATGTGTAATGTTTGACGCATTACATTTGCATCTACGTTTCATTGCCATTCATAAAAGAAACTTAAAAGCATAGCATACTATAAAAGAAATCATTCCTTCTTGTCTATAAATTAGCACTCTAAATTTTAAAAATAAATTACTCCCACGTCATTATACTTCATCTTCAATCTTTGAAATTTAATTAAATAAACATCCAACTTATGATATGGTAATGAATAACTAACATGCTGAAAAGCTCTTGTTCAAATCTGCTGGTGGTTTGCCTTTTATCCACGGCTTAAGGAAGGATCTACGATGATTTAAGATGCTTTTATACGCATATCGCTTTGATCGCGAAGTAACCTGTAATTGCATTTGTTTTCACTTCATCCGTGGTCCCCACCTTCATGTTGTTGCTTTTTTACTTAATTTAGTCCTCAATTCTTCTTGTTTCTTTTCACCTTTCTCATCTTTGTGGTAGCCTGGTTGTTTATCATTTCCATAACGAATCATCAGTTTTTAAATTTACGACACCTGTTGATTTTCGAAAAATTGTGTAATGAACAAAAAATGGACTTTCATTTTAGTTATATTTTCTTTTACATTATTTAAATAATAAGTTCCATAATAAATTTTAAAAATGATATTTTTAAACTGGTTGCAATTTCATAATGTCTGTTGTTTCAGCAAACCGAATTTATATACAAATCTGTTAATTGTTGGATTATCATCAAACTCATAATCTAATCATTTGCAAAATGAATTATTAATTTTATTAAAATTTCTATTCATTTTCTAAACACTTTTTAATGCATAAAAAAATTCAATTATATTTTTTTCCCATTATTTAAATAATAGGATACAAAATGTGTTTGAAAAAGCATTTTTTTATCTTATTTGAATTTTCCAATTTTCCTTAATTTTGTTGTCTCAACAACATAATTCTATATTCAAATCTAACTCTTATTTCCAAAAGACGGGACATACAATATCTCATCATATGTATCAAATTACACAAACAAAAAACAAAACGTCTACGTCGAAAACGATACCTCTTGATATTTCTTCCCAATAAAAAAGTAATTTGACAGATACTTGAAATTATAAAGACAAACCCCAACTACTATTTCGAAGAACAGCAGCGACTTATATTTAATTACCTGCCCGTCTCAAACCCACGACCGCCTACATAAAGATACATGAACCCATCTGTCGTTCCCACTTACATGTTACATCCCCTACCCCCTACCAAATCTAATTTCCTCACCTCCACGTCTAAAAAAGATTCACTGTCTGAGTGAATTTTCTTTGCCTCCTGAAACATGCAAATCCTGATATATTGCATTAAAATGCCCAGCAACCCAACCCCAGTGCTCCATGAATAGGCCGCCCCTTTCGTAAATACATCCCTTATTGTCTGTCGTTTTTAATTCAGGGTTGATGCGCCTCCTGTAAATCTGTTTAGGCCACTGCCTTTGCGTAATAAGTGATGTATAAAATGGAGTTCTTAAGCTCTTCGTGTAATTCGATTTCGCTTAAAGACACTGGAGATGGAGGAATCGTAATCTAATGGAGGATGCCTCTTGTTTTGTGTGGTGTTTGATTGCATGACAGTCTGTTCCGTTTTGTGTCTCGCCCTGATAAACATATTGCCTTGGTTGGATCTATTTCTGGTATGATTTACTAGAAAAAAAGTTTTACATTTTGTAATATTTACATATGTCATACATAAAAATGGGAATCGTACTAAAAATTAAAAGATTTAAGTAGAAATATATAATATTCATATGAAAATACTTTTATCTGTATAAAAAATTCGTTTTTCGTGATATTTTTGAATTTATATTTCTAATGTATCGACATGTTGCTTTTGATGATAATAATGATGAATGGTAAAATTTACTATTACACTGATTTCAGATACAATTTACTAGAAAATAGTTTTGCATTTTGTAATATTTTAATGCAAAAATGTGTATTTGTGCTAAATAAATAATACTTTTTTCTTTTTATCTTTAAAAGTAAAAGGTGTTTTTTTTGTGCAATTTAAATTCTAAAGTAATACATTTAAAAAAATTTTCTACTTTTTTGAAAATATTTTAATTTGTACTGCGAAATAGTTTTGCAGGATACATGATTGTGTGATATTTTTATTTATTTTTTTCTTAGAGATAGACATTGCTTTGCTGGTATTAATGATAAATATATTTCTGGTATGATTTACTAGAAAAAGTTTTACTTTTTGTAATATTTATATATGTACTGTTCCACATTGATTCTTACTAAAATTTTAAAAAAAAGATGTAATTTTTGTTTGTAATTTGAACACAAAAGTATTATATTCACAAGATAATATTTTTATGTATATAACAAATTAATTTTGTTTGATATATGATTGAACGGTATTTTTGATTATATATTTTTTAAAAATAGACATGCTGTTTTGATGGTATTAATGTTAAATGTATTTCTGGTATGATTACTAAAAAGGTTTTGCATTTTGTAATTTTTATATATGTAATACATATTGATTCGTGTTAAAAATTAAAAAAAAATTAAGTATGAAGTTATTATCATCATCATCATCATTGGCGCAACAGCTCAGTGTGGACCAAGGCCGTCTACCTGCTAGTAGATTTCGAGACAAGAGATGCTTTTGTTTTTACGGGTAGGGATGTCAGCTCTATGCCCCACGCTCAACCATCATATGAGACCGGGACTTACGGCTTTAAGTAGATTCCGAACCACTACAAACATCCATGGTAACGCCGGGCCTGGAGCCCAAAACCTGTGGACCCGAGCGCCATAAATTTTTATATTCTCATGAAAATACTTTTATCAGCATAACAAAATAGTTTTGTGCGGTATATGATTGTATGATGCTTTTGATTTTATATTTCTTAAAGGTAGACATATTGCTTTGCTGGTTAAGAATGATAGATATATTTCCGGTATGATTTACTAGAAAAAAAAAGATTTGCATTTTGTAATATTTAAATGTTAATTTAATGGTTAATAATTAAATGGAAATTAGAGATTCTTTGTATTTGACGAAGTACCTTTTTTCTTTTATTTAAAAATTATTTTTATTTGTACAATTTAAATTCAAAAATATTATATTTACATGATAACATTTTAAATTTTATAACATATTAGTTTTTTTGTGATCTGTGATAGTATGATATTTTTGGTTTTTTATATACTTAGAGATAAATATATTGCTTTGGTGGATTTAATGATAAACTAATACCGGCAAAACAATATTTTTGATACGATTTAGAAAATATTCTTTGCATTTTGTGATATTTTAATGCAGAAAATGTGTATTTGTGCGATAAATTTATTTGTACAATTTCAATAGAAAAGTATTTTTTATTTACATAAAAGTATGACAAATTAGATTTGGCTGATATATTATTGTATGATATTTTTAATTTTATATTTCTTAGAGATAAGCATGTATTAACGATAAATGTTTCTCTGGTATGATTTATAAAAAAAAAAATTTTTTTTTCATTTTGTAATATTTTAATGCAGAAAAGGATATTTGTGTGACATTGGGATTTTTACATATGTATGTACACAAAATAAGATCATCAATTAAGGTTCATACATCATTTCCGTTATGATTGATTTCTACATATGGAAATACAGTCTAAGATCATCGCTTAATGTTCATCATTTACATTATTATTGGCTTTTTCGTCTGTAATTATTTCATGATTTCTGTTTCTTTCTATAGATCATCTCTTAAGTTTGTATCATATCTTATTATCATCTCTTATTTCATCATCATTTACATCATCAATTTTCAGTTCCATATGTAACTTTAGTTTAAATTCTTAAAAACATCCCACACATATCTTTATGTTCATGCGCCTTTTCTATTAATATTGGCATTTTAGTAAACAAGTTCGTAAGTTCGCAAAATCATATCTTATATTTTTCAAAAAAAAAAAAATTTGAATTTTTCTTAAATAATTCAAAATATATCTCAACTATATTTGCCAAACACATTTTTCGATATCGATAACATTTCTTTTCAATTCATCTATGTTTATGAAATATTTCTGTAGAGATTCATAAATCGCAATCTCAAAAAGGCAAAACTTGATTTAAATCTGTAAAAGAACTTTCTTTCAATTCAATTTCATAAAAAAGAGCTATGTACAGCATTTATTTCGCGTCTACTTTGGGGCACTTATGCAAGCAGGCATAAAAGTTCCGTCTGCAGATCACCTGGACAGGTATGCAGGATTCATGGTGTTTTACAGCCAGGGCTGAAAGACACTGGGATCGTGGAATGCTGTCTCGCGTAAAAACGTTTCGGTTCTGCGTGATGTTCGTCTTTATAAAACAAATTGAAAAGGATCCTTTCCGAGAGGTAAAGAGGAATGCTTTTTCTGTCTTAAGTCCTCTTTTCAACCTTGACGAAAGTGAATTCTCACAGGAGGTTGTAAAACGGAAGGAAGATATCAACAAGAGTGGTACGTGATGTATATTTGATCTTTAATAAGATAAAAAAAGTGTCTGATGAGAGGGTTTTGAAGAATAAAATAAATCTTAGTGGAATAAAAATATGATTTTTTAAACTGTAATAATATAAGATACATACATAAAGAGAATAATACGCAACACAACAAGCAAAGGATAATGACAGTACAGCTGTAAGAACCACAATAGCAATAATGTACAAAAGAAGTAAATAAAAGTATTTCATTCCAAAAGAAATACTGTTTTCAAGTTACTAAGTAATCCTGTTAGGATTATATTATTTCTAATAATCAATTTAAATGATATCTTGACAGTAATAGAGATTTATTCATGCAATAAATCATTATAATAAAAGAGAAATGAAAAAAGGAGTTAACAATGTATCATCTGCGAGCTGAATTACTTTTAGTTCTTTTAAGATTTCAGAGATAGAATATGCACAGAATTCCGTTACATTAATATGCACTTTAAGATAAACTCAAAAGAATTTCGGCGATCAAACATTTACCTCGCATTAAACTATTCAGTAAATTTCCGAACAGTTTTAAAAGCTTCAGTCAAATGCATCCATCCACAGACTTTTAAAGAGAGTCTTGGGTGAATTTATTTCTCACGGGAAAAGCATCCGATTCCTTTGAAAGATATTAGACCGGAAAATGTGAAGGACTTTCAATCAGCTATTCATTTGCATAGTATGGATTTCTTTTCAAAATCCAATATCCCTCCTACATTGTATGTCAGAAAGCAATTCTGGGAATACGTTCTATTTAAAATTTTGTTAGTAATTGTGTTATAGAATTGAGTAGGAGTTATGTGCATTTTAATATTAACTATTTATAAAAATGTTAATCATATAACTTGATACTTTTGTGTAATGTGTGATGCATTACAATTGTTTAAACGCTACACTACCATTCATAAAAGAAACGTAAAATTATAGCATAATGTAAAAGAAATCATTCCTGTTTGATCAATAGATCAGCCCTATAAAATTGGTAATAAATTACTCCCACGTATTACTTCATCTTTTAATCTTTGAAATTTAACAATTTAACTAAATAAATATCTAATTTAAGAGGTGGTATTAAAGTACATAGCTAACATGCTGAATAGCTCTGATTCGAATCTGCTGGTAGCATCATGCTGGCATTCATCGTTAATCAACCTAATATTTGTTATTCATCGCATTGTATTCATCTTTCTGATAGCATACGTACGTCTTTCTGATGGTATACATTTGTGTTTTGTAAAATTTCAAATACAGATAATAAAAAATTTCCAAAAATTTCATTTTTTTCACAATCAACATTGTAAAATTTCAAATACATTCGTGTTTGTAGAAGGTTTAGTAACATAACGTACTATCTATTAAACTTCTTCCGTCTACTTTAAAAATTAGTGGTAGTTAATGTTTATATCTTCCCAGATTTTGATGAAATATTAAAAACCTTTGTCATTACGACTATCTTGTTTTATTTTTCTCGTTAGCCGCAATTTCGGGTGGCTCAAGAAGTATTAATCATGCAGGCCGTACATCAGCCCGAAGCGTCGGTTCTTAAAAAAATCAGTATCTATATTAGAGTAATAATATTTTGAATAGAAAATGTTACAATAATTATGACATATTTTTATAGGAAATGTTGCACCAAAATATATTATTTTCAAAATAGGTATACATTTTTCTAATAAAGAAATTTTAGATTTAAATATTTATTCTCCATTTACAGATATATATCATGAATAATAATATCTGAAACATATAATATATGACAAATAATTCATCAAATTTTCATTTTTTAAATATTTTTCTACACCTTCATTTAAAATTGTATTGAAATATTTCGTCTGACGATAGATGCATACTGAAAATCATTTTTAAAAGTATATATTTCTAATTCATTATACGCGGCTTGCAGTTTATACTATTTCAAAGGCGAACACCAGACACTATTCAAATGGTCTATAAAAATATTTTTTATCACAGTAAATAAACTGGGTATACAAAAAAACATAATTTTGTTGATTTATGACCAGTTGCCATATTCCAAAGAACAAAAAATAACAAAATCGCAATCCAAAATGTTCCAAATTTTTTATGTGTCTCTTGAAAGCCAAATGCAACTCAACTCGCAACGCAGAAATATATAAATCAACAGCCTTTTCCTTCCGAGAACTCTCAGAAATAATCATCGCCCTAAACACCGCTGCCACCAGATAAAACTGAAATTCCAGTCAGTAATAAATCATCCGGTTGCAGTGACAGATAAAGATGGGATCTCTCACTCGGCTTAATTCAGAAAAAGTCGCCTTATTGCAAGTTCCCGAAAAGCAAAAAGCAGCGCTAAGATCTCGGCCGGATCCGCGCTACGATTGGCTGACAGGAATTCTTGGGCCCGAATGCATTCTGGGAGAGAGAGATTTAAACGGATTAATGAAAGAATAATTCATGGTTCTGTTAATGAGCAGTGTGCTTTAATGAGAGGAAGCTTTAATGCAGGTTGACCAAACAGGTCGTTGTGTCTGAATGAATATGCCATTCAGGATTTCCACCGGTTGAAGATCTTGAGAAATATTTGATTAAAGACATTTTTAAATATCCCGTCAAGATTCAGGATTAACAACCGGCGGTGATAATGATTGATGAAACAGTAAATGAAATGCGATTTATTGGGCAGCCAATTTATAGGTGCTTTTATGCAATTTCTGACTTCAAATCAAGATGTTTTGAAACTTATCTTCGATTTAGAAATCTGTTTCATAAATATTATGTTGCTAATATTGTCTACCTGAAATTTGTATTCTGTACAATTATCTTTCAGTTTATATTATAAACACTCCCAGGACACTGCCAATTTTATACCGTGAAGCATGTGATAAAAAGTAACAATTATTAGTTAAATCCCTATCATGCCTCCTCATCCCTAAAAGCTAAAGTAATGAAAAAAGTAAAGAACAAGTGAAGCACAAGTGACACTTTTAGAAAATGCAATGACGAAAACAAAATACACAATGCGAATAAATTTAATGATTCAGAACAATCTATTACATAACAATGAGGTCCGTACTTTAGACGTTGAAAGGAAAAATAAGAAAAGTAATGAAGACAAAGATTATTGTGACACCCCCTTAATACCCGTATACAACTACAGAATACGAGCCGCTGAAGGAACATTGTAAACGTAAACATCTGGTATTAAGAGGGAAAGGGATGAATAAATTACTTGTTAGAGGTGCTAGTCAGACATACATGGCTCAAAAAAATAATATTAAAAGTAAAAAATTGAAAAATATTGTAAAATTTTTTATCATCTAATTTTACTTGAAATATTATGTAATTAAAAATTAAAAATATATTCATTGTTAAACCTCTCCGATGAAACACAGTCTACCCTATTTACATCACTGTGGTTTAATCCGTCGAATTGGCTATTTGCAAATTTTCTATGCCATAGTTGGTCAAACTACAACGCAAATGTGTTCTATTTTTGTACATTAAAATCAAGATCTCACCATAATTCTGTAAATATTAAATATTTTAGTCGTAATAAAAAGAAAAAGCATGTTTATTTAAATATTTTCATAAAGTATCGTTATATTTGGGTGAATTTAATTTATATGATAATTATACTTTGGCTTTTGAATTTTAAAATAAGTCTAGACACATAATTACATAAATTTAATTAAGTATTTCTTATACTGTCTCTGATAGCTTTGAGAAATATGTATCAATAAGGGTGTATCTGTATAATTATGATGATATATCAATAACAAAAACAATATCAATAATAACACTCCCATATACAATGGAGTAACCTGATCATCAAGACCCCCTATTCCAAGAAGGCCCATTGGGAGGAAAACTCGAAATCAAAACTGCGGACTAATGAAGCGCGGAAGATGTCAAGACCTTCTGATGCGACACTTAAATTCCGGAATTTAATTAATTCGAAGCGAGCGCATCATTCAGGCGTCGTGCAAATTTCCTCCGCATCCCCCCAGAACGAAAGTGCAGCTCACAGGTGGAAGGACTTCGAAGATTTCTGGACAGGAGAGTATAAATGTTCCGAATTCATTTAACTGGAAAAGAGGATTTTAATCCTTTTAGTTTAAAATGAGCTATAGAGATGATGAAACCATGTTTTCTGGGGATATATTCTAAATATAAAGTGATCATAACTTTATAATTAGTGATTTCTTTCTGCTGTACATCAATTGACCATTATTTCCTTTTTTTCACAACGGACAGCTGAGCAACGAATGATATACTGAAGATAATAAGAGAACCGAAAACTCCAATCTGCAATTCGACGGCAGATGTGTGTTTAAAATAGTGACTGTAATAGATGCCTTTATTGGATGCTCACACCCGACCACTCTGTAGAGCTAGCTGAATATATTGACATTGAACTACGATTCAGGCGGTTCAGTCATTAAAACCTAATGTGATAATAATGATTAATAATCATAATCATAATAAACATAATAATGATTCATAAAATATCATTGTATGTTATTTGTAATTGGCATTTCCTCAAAATTCTTACAAATCCAACAATGAACTCCATCTACACATAAACAAAAGAAAACTAAATTCTTGAATTTATATTTTAAATACAAGTCGAGCACTTTCAATAGAAGAAAAATAAAGATATTCCAAGATAAAACAAATAAATACTATCATACTATCTTCTACTATAATCAGTTATGATTAAATTCTCCATTACTTAGTAAGAAACAAGAGAGAACAAAAAATAAATCTTTTGCCAAAAATCCTTTTTACCTACAGTTTTTATTAGCCAGTATATGCAACATATGCTTCATTTTAAACAAGCAATATTGACATTTTTGCTTGAAATTATATCTCTAACACTATAACGCAATGAACTAATTTGAGGTTATAGTATATCACAATGAACTAATTTTCCCATTTACTCAAAGAGCAAAATAACTAAAGTGCGAAATAATAAAGATCGATTAACGATATAGGAACGTTGCGCACTCGATTCAGCATACCAAACACAATTATTTTCAATGCATCCGTGCACACATTTCTGTATAACCTCACACACTTTGTAATGTATTAGTGTAGATTTTTAAAAGTTGCTCCCAAGGTTTTAGATTCTCTGCTGACTTAAACGATATATAACAAAAAAATAATTTTTTGATATCTCACTGTATATTAACATTAATTATAAGCCACTGGAATAAAATTAATAATAAAATTTAGCATTATTATATAATCAGAACAACTTAACAGTAAAATCCATTTCAGTTTAAAAAATAATATATTATTTATTATTCAAATACTATTTAAATACTCAAATACTAACAAAAAAATCTCTCTTTCAAACTCTTATTTTCACGTAGACCTATCTCACTCTGATCCTTAGTTGATGTGTCCTTCCATTTCACAGCATACTGTGATAACTCTTTTTGCATTCTTCACAGACAAAGCGATAAAAAAAGAAACAAATTTCTCAGAAATCATCTTTTCCAATTTATTTTATGAAAACTTAGTGTCACGCTGAACGAAACATTTTACGTGAGACAAGATCCCAAGAGATGTATTGTTGTTGCTGTAAAAACCCTTGTGCCCTCTGTATTTGTCTCTATGACATTCAGAACTGCGAACTACATGCTAGCCGACATTTTACGTCTGCATGCACAAGTGCTGATAGTAAAAGCGATGTCAAATTCCAGCACGCAACATTTTCTCCAATTGTAGACAAACGCATGCAGTTTTCTATTTGGATCTGACTTGGAGTTTTTGTATGAACCGCTGAAATACTTCGCAAATACAGTTGAAAGCAGAGAATAGTACTGTGCCCAAAAAGTAAGGCCAATTATTTTTTTCAGGAATTTCTTTATTTATTCTACCAAATTTATTGCATCGCCTTCAAAGTAATCTCCTCGGGACACAATGTAAATTTTTGCAATGGTTTTGTGGCATGTATGAATCTCAGGGGAAATACTTCGCAAAATACAGTTGAAAGGAGAGAGACAAAGTCAGTTGACACGGCTTTAAAAAAATATTATTGGTATACGCATATCTACTATATTTGGCAATCATAAGACAACCCTTAAATTTAAAAAAAGCAGAATTAGTTGGCTGTTAGTGCATCAATTGATCTTATTTTTATTATTGTATACATCCAACAAGAAGGCAGGGTGTTCAACTTCCCTCACTTCTCATTATAGTGGAAACTTTCTAAGGTCATGGTCATCACCAGTCACGGTGCAGCAACTAATGATTTAGTCCATAGATAGTCTGCAATTGTTTCGGTCTGTGAAGGTCGAACAAACAATTGCTAATTTTCATGATATATCATTATCCTTGATGCTGACAATTTGCTGTCAGATTTGAGTGACAGGTTGTTCTCATTAAGAACAGGCCACTAATTTGCATGTGGTATAAATATCCACAACAGTATTTATCTGCAAAGCAAATATAGCAAAATGAAATTGCATTTTTGCCTAATGTGACCATATTTTGTCTTATTCATTTATTTATAAAAATATCTTATGTTAATAAAATACCTTAGAGCTCAAGTATGATAGCAGCTACTTTTCAGATATCTTCAAAATCATGTACATTCATTACAGAAAAAAATTATTCATTCTCTGTAATTTATTACACTTCCTATTCATAAATATTTGATCAATTACTAAAAAGTTTAAGATACAGAAATTGTTGACTCATACAGCAAATTGCGATTAAAAAATCTATGGAACATTATGATATTTATTAATAATGTTTAATGTATCACATTTACATGCCATTCATAGAAGAAACGTAAAAGCATAGAATAATATAAAGAAATCATAACTTCTTGTCTGTTAACTAGCACTTTAAAATTTCAATAAATTACCCCACTTTAATTATTTCATCTTCAACTTTTGAAATTTAACTAAATAAACGTACAACTTAAGTTCTGGTAATGAATAACATGATGAAAAGCTCTTGTTCAAATCTACTGGTAGCATGCATTGTATTCATGGCTTAAAAGAAGAACGATGGGGGATTTAGGAGGCTTTATAAACATCTATCATTGATAGCAAAGTTTCAGATTGATTTTTCCATTCTTTTTTCGATGGGCCAAGCTTGGAAATGTGGGGGGCTACCACTAAAGTCTTACAAGAAATCACTCCATCCCAGCCTTTGTCAACCGATAGTGGGCTGTGCCTTTATTATACATAAATGGGATGCCTTTGGTGATCTCTTGGTAAGCAAACGAACAAATATGAAGAAACATTGTAAAATTTTAAATATATAATTCCACATTCTAATTTTGTTTTCAAATCTTGAACTTAAATCCATAATAACAACGCTACGAACTGTATTTTTAGAAAATAATTAACATAAAAACATTATTTCTTTGGCTTTCGATTAGAACCAGACACGAATTTGTCTTTGCGCAGACACTAAGCAGAAATAAGTGTCCTCGCTTCGAACTGCTTGCCCAATATGTAGAGGTGGAACACTGAATTTAGAATCTTTGAAATGTCCACGACTGAACGGGTGAAGCTCAGCGCTAAGGAGAAGTCTTACAATTACATTGGAGCCAAGAAATTTCATGTGGAAATAAGAGTGCCTATCGCACATTTCTCTTTCCTCCCTGCTGGCTTTTTGTAGCATGTGGAGACCGACTTTACATTAGCGATTCCTATATTACTGTATATGCTGACTTTGTTATGCTTATTCAATCTTTGAGAGTGATACTTAGTGGTATGGATTGGTTTCCAATAAGCCATATGTTACAATAAATTATACCTAATTCTAAAGGAAATAAATTATTATTATATTATTCTATACTTAAATAAATTATTATTAATGATAATAAATTGTTAAATTAATTAATTTTGAATTACCACTAAACTAATAATCTAATAATTTCAAAATGAATCGTCAGTTTTCTATTAACGACTTCCATTGATTTTTGAAAAATTTGTAATAAAAATAATTCAAAATAATGTACAGAGATTTGAAATATAATTCGTTATCCAGATTTTACATTGTTCAAATAACACAATACATAAAGAGTTTGAGAAATGAATTAATTTTTATTCTTTTAAATTTCTTTGTTTGTTGTTCCAACAACTGAATTTTATATCCAAATATAACTCTTATTTCAAAGAGGGACATATATTATCTCATCATATGTCTCAAGTTTCACACACAAAACACAAAACGTCTAAGTCGAAAACACGATATCTCTTCATATTTTCCAATAAAAAAGTAATTTACAAACGAATCCTTGAATGTATAAAGACAAACCCCAACTCTACTATTTCGAAGAACGGGAGCAACTTATATTTAATTACTGCACGTCTCAAACTCACGACCGCCTACATAAAGGGATACAGCCAGAACCCCTGTCGTTCCCACTTACATGTTGCATCCTACCGTACCAAATCTAATTTCCTCACCTCCACGTCTAAAAGAGTCTTTGTCACGAGGAGTGAATTTTTGTTTGCCTCCTGAAACATGCAAATCCCGGTGATATATTTGCATTAAAATGCTCCAACAACCCGACCCCAGTGCTTCATGAACAGGCAGCCTTTCGTAAGAAATTCATCACTTATTGTCTGTCGTTTTTAATTCAGGGTTGATGCGCCTTCTGTAAATCTTTTTAGGCCACTGCCTTTGAGTAAATAAGTGATGTATAAAATGGAGTTGCGCTCTTCGTGTAATTCGATTTTTCTTTTTAAAGACACTGGAGATGGAAGAATGGTAATCCTAATAGAGAGTGCCCTTGGTTTTGTGTTGTATTCGATTATATGGCAGTCTGTTCCGTTTTGGTTTCGCCCTGATAAACATATTGCCTTTGTTGGGTATATTTCTGGTGTGATTTACTAGAAAGTTTCGCATTTTGTAATATTTATGTATGTAATATATATATGTATATATATATGAGAATCATACTAAAAATTAAAAGGATTTAAGTAAGAAATATATAATATTCATATGAAAATACTTTTATCTATATAACAAATTTGTTTTTGCGTGATATTTTTGATTTTATATTTCTTAGATATCGACATGTTGCTTTTGCTGGTAATAATGATGAATGGGTAAAATTACTGATGAAACTCTGATTTCAGGTACAATTTGCTATAAAATAGTTTTGCATTTTTGTAATATTTTAATGCAGAAAATGTGTATTTTGTGCAGCGTAAATAATACTTTTTCTTTTTATCTTTTAAAAGGAAATACATATTTCTTTTTGTGCAATTTAAGTTGTAAAATATTATATTTAAAAAATGTAATACTTTTTGAAAATATTTTAATTTGTACTGCGAAGTTTTTTTGTGTGTGATACATGATTGTATGATATTTTTGATTTATTTTTCTTAGAGATAGACATTGCTTTGCTGGTATAAAGGAAAAATGTATTTCTGGTATGATTTACTAGAAAAAGTTTACTTTTGAAATATTTATATGTACTATTCACATAAATTCTTACTAAAAATTTAAAAAAGATTTTTGCTTGCAATTCAAGCACAAAGTATTATATTCACATGATAATATTTTTATGTATATAACAAATTAGTTTTGTTTATATATGATTGAATGGTATTTTTGATTATATATTTTTAACCATAAATTATGCTGTTTTGCTGGTAAGTTTCAGGCAAAGAAATATTGATTCGTATTAAAACAAATTAAAATTAAGTATAAAGTTATTTATTAAACATCATAAAAGAGCAAAAAGAGTGTGGAGCAAGTGTTTGACAAAATTAATAAAAGACCTGATTTTCTTTTTTTACACGTGGTAAATTTCAAAAAAGTGCCCAATTTACAAAAACAGTATAACATGGATAGTAAGTTTGTTCCGAACCACTGGAGTATGGCCCCGCTATGCACACAGGCCCGAAACCTGAGGCATGCTGAGTAACAAATTATCATATTCTCTTGGGGAATACTTTTATCAGCATAACAAAACAGTTTTGTGCGAAGTATATGATTGCAGGTGGATATTTTTGATTTTGTATATTTCCGAAGGTAGACATATTGCTTTGCTGGTAAGAATGCTAGCCAATATACGGTTTGATTTACTAGAAAAAAGATGTGCATTTTGTAGTATTTAAATGCACGGTGTAGTACGATGTAGCTTTTTTCTTTCCATTTTAAAAAAATTATTTCTTACCCATGGCGCCAATTTAAATTGAAAAATAACATATTTATAGATGCTTTTCATTGTATAACATATAGTTTTTGTGATGTGTGATACATGCAGGCATTTTTTGGTTTTATATTACTTAGTGATAGATATATTGCTTTTGCTGGAATCAATGATAAAATAATACCGGTCAAAGCAATAATTGTCAAATGATTTAGAAAATAATCTTTTGCATTTTTCCATATGTAATCCAGAAAATGTGTATTTGTGCGATAAATTTATTCGTACAATTTAAATAGAAAAGTATTCTATTTACATAAAGTATAACAAATTAGATTTGGGTGATATATGATTGTATGTATTTTTAATTTTATATTTCGCAGGTAAACATGCTACTTTGCTGGTATTAACGATAAATGTTTCTCTGGTATGATTTATAAAAAAAAATATTTCTCGCAATGTTTTAATGCAGAAAACGTGTATTTGCCTTGAACATTGTGACCGGTATGTACACAAATAGTCTAACGTAACAGGTCCCTGCATCATTTCTGCATTATTATTGATCGTTATTATTGATTTTTACATGTGTATGTACACAAATAGTCTAAGACCATCAATTAAGGTTCCTCACATTACATCATTTCCGTTATTATTGATTTCTACATATGTAAACACACAGTCTAAGATCATCGCTCAATGTTCGCTCATCATTTCCCTCGTTGGCTTTTCGTCTGTAATTATTTCATGCTTTCTGTTTCTTTCTATAAATCATCTCTTAGTTTGTATCATATCTTATAATCATCTCTTATCTCATAATCATTTACATCATAAATTTTCCATTTCCATAGTAACTTTAGTTTAAATTCGGAAAAACATTCTTAATACATATCTTCATGTTCATGCGCCGTTTCTATTAATTTTGGCATTTTAGTAAGCAAGTTCGATAATATCACATCTGAAATTTTTCAAAAGAAAATTGCATTTTTCTTAAATAATTCAAATATATCTCAACTATTTTTGACAAACACATTTTCAATATCGATAACTACCTTTCTTCTACATTTCAACTATATTTATAAAGATTTTCCTGTGATTCAAGAATCACAATCAAAAAAATACTACTAGATTCAAATCTGAAAAAACTTTTTATTTCAATTCAATTTGAAAAAAAAAAAAAAAAAATTAAATTGTGTACAGCATTTATTTCACTTTCACATTGGCGGACACTTATGAATGCAGGCATAAAATATCCATCTGTAGATCACCTGGACAGATGATATACAATATTCGCGGTGTTTTACTGCCCAAGGCTCAAAAGGCATACTGAGAACGTGAAATGCTGTCTCGCGTGTTTTTCGGTTCTGCGTGATGCTCGTCTGCATAAAGCAAATTGAAAAGGATCCGGGACTGGAAAAGATGAACGTTTTCCCGAGGGCCATAAATCTTTTACATTCTCCTGCGAAAATACTTTCTCACAGGGGTTCTAAAACAAAAATATCCACAGGAGTGGTAATTGTCTGATATTTTTGATCTTTAATAAGATAAAAAAATTGCTTTGAGAGTTTTGAAGAATAGAATAAATCCCGGTGGAATAAAAAAAAAAAAGATTTTTTTCAACTGTGATGATATAAAATACATACATAATGGTACACCAATACCAAAAACAAAGGAACAAAGGATAAGAACAGTACAGCTGTAAAAGCCACGAAGTATTCATTACAATTAAATTATTTTCAATTCAGGAAGCTTAAAAAAAATATTGCATAACCAATCTAATATATAAAATTCTCGTGTCATAGTGTTTGTTGCCAAACTTTTTTCCGATCTGTGATAGCTTGACATTTTTGGTTTTTGTGCATGATTTGTATTGCTTCGGTCGTAATCTATTTTTAAACTAATACCGGTCAAACCTAAATATTGTTTAAAAATTTCTTTCGTAAAATAAATTTAGTTTTTTTCTTAGTCATGACATTAAACGTGTTCATTTCTCATTTTTAAATTCATTTTTTTTACTTTTTATTTAATTAAGTCATCTTTACATATAAATCAAATTAGTGTTGTGAACTATGCCATGTATGCCGTTTTTTAATTTTATATATTATAAACATGCGTTTTTGCTGGAATAGTTTTTAATTTAAAGAGAAATATTTTACGTGTTAAATAAAAATACATTTTTATCATTTGTTAATGTAAGTCAAATAATAAGTGTGACATTGTTATTTTTACATATGTATGTTAATGTCAAATAGTCTAATGTTTTTCAATTAAGGTTCCTATATTCTTTTCGTTAGCATTAAATTATATTTACACGTGTAGCAGTGTAAGTTAATGTTTAGTTATAGCAAAATTGGCAACTTTATTATTGTTCTAAGAAACACAAAGATGGCTGTTATTGTGTTTTAACTTACAGGTGTAATTTTGTTGTAATTTACTTTATTGGGGCGAATCTGGGATTCCTGTAAAGTAAATGATTATTTGCAATTTGAAAGCATAAGATTATCGAAAGCATAAACTTATAACGACAAACTATTTGACGGCACTCTGTTATCCTTTCAGGTGATTTCATGCAAACACTTCCTGTCATTCCAAGTTCAACGTACGCTGATGATGAAATCAACGCTTCTTAAATCATCGCCACTGTGGCGTAATGTTGAAAATTACTACTAAACATGCGCGTTAAAATGCTTCAAGATCCATCCGCTGTGAAACATTCTCAAAACAACTATTAGATAATGGCGAGGGAAAAATTTCTGTACATGAAAATATTGGATGCATAAAATTTCCTTTAGATTTCTGTATAATCATCGACTCATCGACTCATAATCTCATCGACCACATATTTCCCGATGTAAGGCACACAATTCAAAAATCTTGATTGGTTGGTAAAAGAGCAATTTTAATAAAAATGTGATGTCCATGGTTTAAATTAATTACAACAGTTTAGTAAGCAAGTTGGTGTCATACAAATCTATCGATATATTTTTCAATGCCAATGAAGCTGTAAATTATCCAATTGAGTTTTAAATAATTCAAAATATATCCAGGCATGCCACATCATATTTTACAATTAAAGGTTGGATAACTACCGGTTATTTTGATTCAACTAATTTATAAAAGATTTTTCCATGGCTGTGAAATCGAACACGATTAGTCGCAAAAAGATAATGAAAAACGTTATCGAAAAAGCATTTTGAATTCAATTTGAAAAAAATACATTGCTGACAGAATTTTATTTCACCACATGTTCCAATTGATGCATTCTAACGTATTCAATTTCCAATTTAGATTGGCATTCCAATGACTGACAATCAATACAATAGGCCAAACGATGTCTGTTTGTGGCCGAGGCACACCCGTGAAATGCTTCGCGTGTGGGTAAACCAGCCAGTTTGTTTGTGTTGGCTAAAAGACGGACTAACCAAAAATATCGTACACTACATTGCACTTAGAGACTGATGTTGATTATTTTTTAATTGCCTAATTAGTAGTAACGCTATGTAAATACCTATTTTTGATGCATATACAGCTATTATATAATGTAATCTTTTAAAAATATATTTATTAATTTAATAAAGTATAAAGGTTGAAATAAATAAATGGTTAGTGTATTATCATTTTATAGGCCGTCATTGTTAAGCAACTTTCCATTCCTTACCAATCATAAACATATTTCCACACACTTATAGTAAGTTAGTTTTTTTTTTATTTAACTAAAAAAATATTTTGGAAATAATGTATATGGCAAAACAACGTTTGCCGGGTCAACTAGTACTTAATAAAATTATTTACACAGAAACGAAACGCTGAAGTACCTCATATTCAGACTTCTAAAAAAAAAAGAAAATGTATAACTATTAATATTTATAATGTATACTAATATTTATTCAATTCCTTCTATTAGCTCACACTTTCCCTATATATATATATATCCTGTTCAAATTTTCAATCGTTTATAAAATACTTTTTATTCACCCACTCAAGTTCAAAATACATTTTTTTAATTTTTAAGTGGATGACACTTGATGTTAATACAGTTTTTTTCAAATATTAATTCAGTAATAAAATTTAATTAATTCATTTTAGTTCTTTTTAGATTTAAGTTGCATATATCTACCAATAGATGTCGCCAGATAAACTTAAAAAATGAATGAAAATTATTTATAAAGGACTTTCTGCAATATAGGGAAAAAAAAGTAGGAATTGACTTAAAAAAAATTTTTTTTTTTATTACTTATTTATTATTAAATAAATGATTTTCATTCAAAAAGAAATACAGTTTTCTGTTTATAATGCATGTTGAGATTAATGTTATATCTAATAATCATTTTAACTAGCATTTCGCTTATGATAGAGATTTACTCATGCAATAAATCTTTATAATCACGAAAAATGTAAAAAATAGTTAAATGTAATCTGCAAACTGAATTACTTTTTAATTCTATTACGAATTCAGAGAATGTCCGCAGAATTCCGTTACATTAATATGCACTTTAATAAAAACTTAAAAAGAATTTCGGCAATCAAACATTTAAATCGCATGAAACTATTCAGAAATTTCCGAACTGTTTTAAAAGTTTTAGCCAAATGCACCCACCTATATAATTTAAAAGAGAGTCTTGGGTGAATTTATTTCTCACGGGAAAAGCATCCGATTCCTTGAAAGATATTTGACCGGAAAATGTGAAGGACTTTCAATCGGCTATTCATTTGCATAGTATGAATTTCTTTTCAAAATTCAATATCCCTCCTACATCGTGTGACAGAAAGCAATTGAAGGAATATATTCTATTTAAAATTGTATTAAGAAAAGTATTACTGAATTGAGTAGGAGTTATGTACATTGGAATATTAACTATTCATAAAAAATGCCTTGAATATAATAAGATATTCATGTGTAATGTTTGATGTATGACATTTGTATCTACTTTACATTCCCATTCATAAAATAAACTTAAAAGCATAGCATAATATAAGAGAAATCATTCCTTCTGGTCCAATAAATTATTCACACGTTTATTTCCAATAAATTAATCACACGATATTACTTGATCCTCAATCTTTGAAATTTAACTGAATAAACATCCACCTTATTATATAGCTTACATGTTTGAAGCTCTGCTTCAAATCGGTTAATGGCATGTCTTGTAATTAAGGCTTAAGAAGATCGATGGTGATTTAGGAAAGTATTTATAAGCATCTCGTATTGATAGTAAAAGTTTTCTTGCAGATGGAATATTTCTCTTTTCTCATATGTGACAGGAAAAATGTGGAGAGCTACTTCTAAAAGTCGTCAAAGAAATCATGATCCGTTTTTATCAACCAATTGTGAGCTATTGCTTATTACATAAATTAAATACTAGGTACTATAGCATACAATAAAAACACCATTGTAAAATTTCAAATACAATATAAAACACAAACATTATAACTTTCGTAACAAAGCTGGGGAATAATCCATTATATTAACAATGTTTCCTCAATTGGGTTTAAGAAAAACTTTAAAACAGAAAAATTATTTCTATTTCTCAAGAAAATATTTGTGAACTTTAAGTATCAAGTGCTGTATATCTTTCAGAGAGTAAAGATTCGGACTTTGTTGATGATTGCTCGTCAGCTACTGCTTTCAAAAGTTTACTTGGTGAATTGTGTGTCCACTGCCACCAATCGATAGCCATAATACTTTTTATAATTTCTGTTACACGCCATCTAGAGGACAAAGGTTCGGTTTCTATCGGTGATTGATGCCAGCTACTGTTCTCAAAAACACGCTTATTTGCTGAATATTGTGACAAATACCTTTCATAGATATTCATAATGCAATGATAATTTCTGTTACACGCCATCTAGAGGACAAAGGTTCGGTTTCTATCGGTGATTGATGCCAGCTACTGTTCTCAAAAACACGCTTATTTGCTGAATATTGTGGCAAATACCTTTCATAGATATTCATAATGCAATGATAATTTCTGTTACACGCCATCTAGAGGACAAAGGTTCGGTTTCTATCGGTGATTGATGCCAGCTACTGTTCTCAAAAACACGCTTATTTGCTGAATATTGTGACAAATACCTTTTCATAGATATTCATAATGCAATGATAATTTCTGTTACATGGCATCTGGTGGCAAAGGTAGTGTTTCCTTTGGTGATTTAGCGCCAGGTACTGCTTTTAAAACCAGGTTTAATTAGTAAATCTTGTGCAAAATGCCACATATCATAGTCATAATACAAAGATAATATTTGATACACAGCATCTTGAGGGCACAGAAAGATTCGGTTCCAGTTGATGATGAACCATTGATTGTTTTCAAAATCACGTTTATTTGACGAATAGTGGGACAAATGCCTTACATCGATTATCGTAATATAGGTATAATCTCTGATAAACCCTGATAAATCTCGGATAAACCAGAATATCTGATAAACATCGCTATTCAACATAGTTGCTTTTCTATCTCTCCGTCAACAAAATAAATTTGTTAACATTTCATTTTTAATTACAGGCACTTTGGACTAAAGACATTCATAAATGGAATGAGAGAGAAATAGCAGATTCATCTTTAATAAAGTACACTTTGCAGGTCTAATGCATTGCACGCTATTAGTGTTAACACAATTTGTTCAAATACTGGAACTTTAGGGGTTGGTAGTTCCCATCATTTTCCTTTCATCGACAACACCAATTCAGTTGAGTCTAAATTTAGAAATAAAATTTTTACCAATTCGACAAGCTGACGATGATGTAAAAAATATAGTAAAGTGTTAATAAACATTTCAAAAGAATATAGCAATTCCATTTGTTATTACGTTTATTATATTTTCTCATGGGCAGTAGGCGTAAAGCTATATAGCGAAATGAATTCTTATCTTTTAATTTGCGAAAACTATTTGTATTCAATTAAGTTAATGAAAACAAGAAAATATCTTTGAATATTCAACAAAGTCAAACATATAAAAATAGTTTCGATTACATTATTCTGCGTGTAACTTATTCGTGATTACTTATTCGTATTCGTAATTCAATGAACATGTCCATCTGTATCTTATACCTGATAATGATGTTAGTATTATTTATATTATTAGTTGTAATTATTTCTATTAATCAATTTAAATAATATTTCGACTGTAATAGAGATTTAGCCCTGCTATAAATATTTATATTAACGAGAAATGGAAAAAAAGTAGCTAACAATGTATCATCTGTGAACTGAATTATTTTTTAATTCTTTTGCAATTTCAGAGAGATAATGTCCACGGAATGATGATTTATACAGCTCATTTTTGTGATATTGTAAAAGATGAAATGTCTTATGAAAGAAGGATAGATCACATGGTCGCCATGGCCTCTAGATTTTCTTAATATATTTGTTAATGTTTACTGTATAAAAATATACTGTGCAATCACGATAAAGAAAATTTCCTCTTCCTCTAAGAAATGGTGTCAGTTAAATGGGCAATCATCCATTTCTATATTAATAAACTACTAAGATTTAAATAACAGGGATTTATGATTACCTAAATGGATTAATTATATGGCCACTGCGATCTCCAGAGATTAATACTGAGTTTTTTATCAATTAATATAATAAAATATAGCGTAAGTATAGGTAGCATCAGAATAGGTGAGTCCAATAGCCAATATATATCTTGTACATGCTTTTTAACGGTTTATGCAAATATATGAGAAAAAAATATTGCTAAACGTGCTTTATAAAATATTTTGTTCCATAAAACGATAAAGTAAAATTCGTTGGAAAGTAATGTATTATGAATGAAATAAATGTTTTTTATTCAAAAAGAGATACAAAGCATTTACAAAGTATGCACGCTAAGATTAGTGATATTTATATTAATCAATTTAACTGGTATTTCAGCTGTAATAGAGATTTACTCAGGCACTATAAAAAAAGAGAAATTAAAAATAAATTACTTTTTAATTCTTTTACAATTTCAGGGAGACAATATACAGAATTCCGTTACATTAATATGCACATTGAGATAAATTCAAAAGAATTTTAGCGATCAAACATTTACTTCGCATTAAACTATTCAGATATTTCCGAACAGTTTTAAAAGTTCAGTCAAATGCACCCATCCGCAGACTTTAAAATGGAGTCTTGGGTGAATTTATTTCTCACGGGAAAAGCATCCTGATTCCTTTGAAAGATATTTGACCGGAAAATGTGAAGGGACTTTCAATCGGCTATTCATTTGCATAGTATGGATTTCTTTTCAAAATTCAATATCCCTCCTACATCGTATGACAGAAAGCAATTGAAGGAATATGTTCTATTTAAAATTGTATTAAGGAAGTATTACTGAATTGAGTAGGAGTTATGTACATTGGAATATTAACTCTTTTTAAAAATTGAGCATATATCAGGATATTTAGGTGCAATGCATTACATTTGAATCTACGTTGCATTGCCATTCATAAAAGAAACATAGAAGCATAGCATAATATAAAAGAAATCACACTTTCTGGTCCTATAAACTAGTACTCCAAAATTGTCAATAATTTACTCCCACATAATTACTTCATATTCAAATTTAACTAAAAACATCCACTTATGATCTGGTAGGAATAACTAACATGCTGAAAAGCTCTTTTTTCAAATCTGCTGGTGGCTTGCGTTTCATTCATGGCTTAAAGAAGGATCTGTGGTGATTTAAAATGCTTTTATAAGCATCTCGCATTGATAGAAAAGTTTCTAGATGGAATTGTCCCCTTTTTTTCTCTTCTGTGACGGAACAAACCAAACCGAACCTAAAATTGCAATTGAAATCATGCATCTTTGGTTATCAACTTTAATGTAGTCTATTTTCTTTAATTTAGTCCTCAATTCTTCTTGTTTCTTTTCACCTTTTCTCATCCTTGTGGTAACCTGGTTGTTTTCTTCTTTTTCTTGGGATATGTTCTTTTTGATATCTCTCTCCTGATTATTGGAGACCAAATATTCTTTAAACACCAGAAAAGATTCGAAACGACATAATTTTTTGTAAGGTAGTCTAAGAAGGGGTTTTAACCTGTTACTAAAGTAAATATTACGTGAAAAATTCCAGCTAAGTTTAAATTGTGTATAACCTCATAAATGAGGAGCGGAAATCCACTTTTATATTCATTTAATCTGAAAAATTTAATCGTTCTTAAAATTTTGTAATATGCCAGACGGTAAACAACATTTTAATTGCTGAATTACATTTCAGTAAAAATACATAAATATTTTGTATACTTTGAACATGCATGGTAAAAGGAGTGTTTCCGCTGAATTGTTGAGAAAACTGCTTGCAATGTACCAGATTTTGGTTGTTCACCTTCAATAATGCTAAATACTTTCAATATAAAGGCCAAATTTACTTTGATTGAGCTCAAATCGGTTCCAGGTTGTAAACCCTTGGATGTCATCTTTTATTTGGGGGGTTCGTCCAAATTAGAATCGTAAAAAGAAATTAGAAAACAAAGCTGCAATGTAGATTATTTTAATTGTGCAGTCTAGGTAATATTAAATCTGCTAAATATTTCTAATATATACACAAAATGTATTTATTTAAAATGTCATTTTCTAACAGGAGCGTGTTAGCCCCTTGATGCCTTCTTCTTGGTGAAATTTTCATCTAAACTGTTGAGAAAAATGTGGGTACAATGTAGCAGAATTTGGCTGTGCACTTGGTTAATGCTGAATCTGCTAAATATTTAAATTATAGCGATTATTCATCTCATGTTAAAGAAATAAATATTTGAAAATAACAATACGATTCTCCGTAATACCATACTTGGGCACATAGAAGCAGTGTCCTTCATCATATACAGCCAAAGATTTAAGCCATGTGCTGAGAAGGCTTGTATAGAAAAAGTATTTACAATTAATTCACATTATTTATAGAAAACATTCAGAACTAAAGCATCATGCTTGAAGTATTTTTGTGAACATTAATAATTTATTTTTTTTATTTTACTTATAAATTCTAATTGTTAATCCAGCTTATTATTCTCACGCTATTTACTTACATTTCTTTCAGGTTAATTTATCTGTATCATTTTATTTACTATATCCTTAACAGAAGTGGGCAAAGCATACACATTATGAAACTAATGACGAAAGGAACGTTAATTAAATAGACTTCTTCTTTTATACCAAAAATACTTCAATTATGTAATCTCCATCAGGAGAAACCATTTAAAACTATCTTCTTTTTATGGTGTTCTTCATATACGTAATCTGTACTAGAATACTTTGTCTTTGATTCTGAGCAAACTTCGCTCTCTAGTTCGCCAAAGCTTGTGGCGTTTTGCCAAAGTTAGTTCCGCAGATATTCAAAGGATTTTCGAGATTTAAAACATTTAATAAAACTCTTTTGTTTCCGTTATATTTGAGAGATTGTTTTATCTTTAATGGAAGAAAAACATTTTACTTAATCTCAGACAGGATATAAGTTTTGCGAGATCTCAGTTAGTGTAAAATATGAGCATGTGAGAAAAGGACTTTGATTAATTTAGAATTTGAAGCATGCTTAGAATAAAAGGAAAACTAGTTCCAAAAGTTAATAGTCCCGGAAATTTCATGATCTTATACAAATGTGGAAATGTAATTAATGTGTTTATGATACCTAGCACATATTTATTTTTGTTTTGAAATCTGAGTTTATCTATTGTTTACATAACAATGTTTAGAATTTATTTGAAGATTTATCACATGCCTATACCTTTTTGATTACTTACTTTGATTCTGGGCAATTTGCACTCTAAGTTGAAACCCAAGATGCACCAAGAAATAACAATTTATTGTAACCAACATTAATTATATTCAATTTTGAGATGCAATCTATTAAATTTTAGCTGCTAATTGGAGAAACTTAGTGGCAGGTTTTTTTTTTTTTTTTGTCGCTCTATGGTCATTCTGAGCACTCTTTAGACGAATTAGACCGGGAGCTACAGTTGAACGTGGATTCCGAACCATTAACAAACATGCATGTCACCGGCAGTATTCGTAATTGAAACCTGTGGTGCCAAAGTCCAGAGCGCTAGCGAATTGTCCATCAGGCCACTCTTTGACTGCCAGAGAATTGTTTTTCAGATTCTGGACGATGCACAAAAAGATGAAATTGTACTCATTTGACAAGACTCATAGGATGAGTATATTCCCTTTTAAGAGATAGCATGCAATTAGGGTTATTAGAAACAGTGACCAAGTCAAAGAATCACTCGCCATTTGGGTTGGAATGGTACAACCATTTTGCAATGTAAATGGTTAAATGCTGTAAACATTGTCGAATGGTAACCAGAAAATTCTGTCAAGAAGACAGTGTCAAACTACAGAAATGACAGAAATTCGAGGGCAAATTTATCAGCAAGGTAGCTTCCATAGTACCTTGTCGTTGTCAAGATTTGCTTAACTTGTATTAAATGACATTTCATTGACTACCGTAGCATTACAGATTAATGTGACCACCTGTCAAAAAGCCAGAATATACACTCTTGTATATTCTGACTTTAAGTGGAGTGTGGAATGTTGTATTAAGTGGTATTTAAGTGGTATTAGTGGTAATTATTTATATACGCTCCACTGCAATGTGATACCACTTGCCTTTTGTGATTGGTTATTTCACGTTGACGTCTAAAGTAAGTGGTGGTCACATTAATGTGACTGGACTGTGTATTTTCTAATGATAAGTTCTACTTCGCATCGAAACTAGTGCATCTCTAGAAACCTCTTTAGGGCAGAAGCTATTATCCTACCTTCTGCTACGACGCATAGGATAAAAATCAAGAATAAAAATTCATAGATACACTTAATTTTATCGCCAGATATATTTTGTTGCCGTCCGTGATGCAATCCAATTTTTTTTTCAAGATTTTAAATTGAGGTTTTTGAAAAGCATTTATTGTTTTTCAGTTTGATGAATGATTAATTAAAATGATTTTAATCTAACTTTAATTCATTGAAATTGTAGAAATAATCTTTTACGAGAGCATTTATCTGTTAGTTATTTATGCAAAATAATATCATCAAAGAATCTTGCAAGAGTATCCAATTGAAAAATTTATTATCTCATTTGGCATAACATTCTAAAAATAAAATCCGTTTTATTGATTTTCTAAAGTAAATCTTGCTAGATCAAAAGACGAAAAGCAAAGAATAAATAAATAAATAAAATAATTAATTTATTTTCTTTGACATAAATTGAAAGTCTTCTATTTCTACTATTTACTGACTTTTTAGTAATTTAAATTAAGAGTCTTTCAAAATACGTTGTTGTATTATATAAAAAGTAAATATTTAATTAAAAGAAGTTGAGCTGCAATTAATTAATCGAAATTAAATATTGTGCAATTTAATCAATAGTGAAGTTTAATCTTATGTTTATGTTAAAATTAATTAAAATGTTTACAAAAGATAATCATATGAGATGACGGCATTCGATTAGATTTTTTTTTTTTTATCACAATGTGTTTTAGAGTCAACAACTTTATATCTCCCGCGTAGAGGTTTCGGTTGTTGATCAGTTATTTATGAATATGAAGTGTAATAAATAACAGATGTTTTTATAGTTAAACGTAAGAGTTTAGAAAATATCTGAAATATATTACTTTCATGCTTTCATCCTAAATTAGTTTATTAGCGTGAGACATATTTTACGTAAATTGGTGTTTTTGAAAAGCATTTTTGATTTTAGTTGTTAATGTTATTTTTGAAAATCATTTTTATTATTGAAAAGCATTTTTGATTTCAGTTTGTTTAGTTGTTAATGTTTAATGTTAAATTAAAATGGTTTGTTCTAACTAAAAATTAAAATAAAAATTAAATAATAATCAATAATTAATAATTAAATCAAACAATTACATAATTATTAATAATAAATAATTAAATAAATCAATTAGCCGAAAATACAACACAATAGTCAAACTGCAAATTTATTTTTCCTATAATTCGGTAGACCTGTTTATGCATATATTCCATCGACGATTGAGTGGCAGTGCTCTGGTCGTGGTTACCACGATATTAAACTCAATATCGTTCTCATCAATTCTCGATGAGAACTTCCAGAATTAACCATGCCACATTTGCATGTCGTATGGGAGAAATATGCAACTAATTATCATTGAGTCTCTCTTTATCTCTGAAATAATATCTGCAACGAATTTCATCATCTCCTTACTGCATGCTAAATGTGTATTTTACCATTGGGTCAACTATAAAGGTGAATAATAGTCAGTGAATATAGTAATTCCATTCATTTGTTGTGATGGAGATAGATTGGTTTCAAGCGACATTTGAACGAAACACAGTTATCCTGTGAAGTTTAAAAAGATGCAATCCGGTCTTTTAAAATTAAATTTACTATGGAGATAATGCTTAATACTCTACAACTGAACAAAAATTCCATTTAGTTTGCTTTTTTAAATTAGAAGAAAACCATCTGTATTATTTTGATTTTAGTTCAAAGGAGATTTAGTTAGATTTTTGACTAATAGTTCAGAATCGACTGTTTTCTTTGTTCAATTACTGGTAGTTATCAATTAAATTAGAATACAAGGATGCGTTAATTGTAATTTTATTTATCATTACATCAATTTCAATTAGTGAATTGCTGTTTGAAAGATAAGCATAGTCTTCTGGCATAGCATCTGGTAAATAGATCTGTGTTAACGTTTTTATTGTATAAATCATGATGTCAAATAAATAATTGCAGAATTGCTTTATCATGGACCAATGGCAACCTGCAGAGTTTTGGGGACCCAATTTCAAATCCACTGACAGAATCCAGTTGAAATCACTGCTTTTACATAATAGAAGCCTTGGTGAAATTCTTGCACAGTATATTGTCCAGGTCACATTGACAGTCAGGCTATCAGGCAGGGAATTAGTCTAGGAAATGACACATTAAAAGGCAGGCACTCCAGTGTTTCTCCATCGCATTATGGTGTATGTAACTGATTTCCACTGATGTACAATAAAAGCTGTCAATAATTCTAAATTTAGAAAGTGATTGTGATATGATTTTTGAATATAAGAGGCTATATATTTTCTTTCTAATGCAGCAAACACTTAGAACAGCTTGGTCTCCGGATGCCCTTAAGGCAAGTGCTGCATAGATGTTACTCTTTTGTCATTACGCGCGCGGTGTAACTTGAAGATACGGACTCCGGAGTAACAATGCTGGCTACACTCTACGATCCCTTTTAGGACCGGGACCTACGATTTAAAGTGGATTCCGAACCACTACACACATTCATGGCACCGCCTGGACTCCGAACCCGAAACCTGTCGCACCGAGCGCTCAGAGCGCTAGCCACTCCCGCCATTCAGGGTCATTATAGAATATATAGATATGCCAGATTCCTTTTCACAGGCACGTCAACTTCGGGTTTAGCATTTCTGCTTTCAACTGTATTTGCGAAGTATTTACCCAGCGATTCATACACAACCATTGCAAAAGTCAGTGTTCAAATAGAACACTGCATGTGTTTCTCTACAATTCGATATAGAAAACGTCTGTGCTCGAATTTGACATCGCTTTTACTATCGGCACTTGTGCATGTAGGCATAAAAATATCCGCTTGTAGATAGATCGCAGTTCTGAATGTCACAGAGACAAATGCAGAGGGCACAAGGTTTTATACGGCAGCAATACACTCCATGGGACTGGGATCTTGTCTCGTGTAAAATGTTATCGGTTCTGCGTGGCACTGTTTTTCATAAAATAAATTGAAACAAGGATCATTTCTGACGAATGTGTTTTCTTTCTTTGTCGCTTTCGTCTGCGAAGAGATGCAAAGAGTTATCACAGTGTGTTGTGAAATGGAAGGAGATATCAACTTAAGTTGGAAGACAGATGTGTTTGTTCTTACTACATGAAAAATAAGTGTAGAAAAATAGAGATTTTTCAGTTATAAAAATAGCATTTGATTACTAAATAAAAGATTTTTAAAAAATTTGAAATGTAGTTTACAGTCAAAGTTATTTTGAGTCATATAGTAATGCTAAATTTTTATAATTTTATGCATATGTAATATGAGCGTTCTAGAGAACGGTTATTTTGGAAATTAGGTTTGAAGTCACTATTCTGCTCAATATTTATCATATATTATTGAAAATGTTATAAAAAATTTATTTTTCAGCAACAAGAAATTCGAGAATTCTGTCCATTGCAAATTGCTAAAAAAGACCTAGTTCAAATGGAAATTTAATTTATTATCTTACTTAACGCCATAGAGGCAAATGTTTATTTAGACTTCTATATAGAAGTATAATATGTTGAGATCTTATGTATATATGTTATCATCTTAGTTGTTATGTTAGTATAGTCAGACGGAGATACTTGCATATGTTTCCGGCTCGACTGCCGGAGGTGCCATGGATGTTTGTAGTGGTTCAGAATCAACTTCAAACCGTCGTCACCGGCCTAATATGACTGTAAAACGTGGGCGTAGAGGTGACAACCCTATCCATTAAAACGGAAAACATCTTATGTTTCGACATCTGACAGTCGAGTAGACATCCTTTACCCACAATGGGGCTGTTGTACAGTTGAGAAAAAGAAAG
>BPLR01018947.1:0-38464 GCA_021605095.1 Caerostris extrusa
AAAGTGTTCATCTGAAAACTTTTTCATTCTGAAAGTTTAGTATTATATTTATCATTCATTAGAAATTTATAGTGATTATAAAATGTTTTGCAGTTTAAAAAATTGTGTACATACTATTTAATGTCAATTTTTATGTTTATTTATAAATAAAATGGATAAGTATTATTTATTTTTGAAAAATACGTAAAATTAAATGTAAATTAAGTGTAATCTTAATGTAAGAACCGTGAAAAAAAAAAATTTTTAATTTAATTTTTAAATAAAAAAAATAATCAAAATAAACACTTCTTTTTAAAACATTTTAATTTTTAAATTTTTTTTTATTAATATTGTTTTTTAAGTGGTTTTAAATACTAGATATGGCCCATAATGGGGCTTGTGCCATTGATGATGATTAAGTACACTGGTGTGCAAAACTTAAGCAACAGGGTTTTTTTTTTTTTTTTTTGCCATAACTCCACGAGAAATCATCTGAGAGACATGACATTCAGCAATGAGGGAGAATATTATGTACATAAAGGATGACGAAAGCATCGGCGCTGAAAAAAGGAATACAATGCATACGGTATGGAATCAAACAAAACAAGCTTTATTGAACGCATAACATCGTGATTTATGATTGTCTATCCAAAGAAGAACAACAAGCAGATGTTCCTTAATATGGGATTTGCCTCCCCCTCACTGCAATGTTTGCTTCGCAACGTCTCCGCATACTCAGAACCAGCTGGTGTAACATTTCTTTGTGGTAGAGTGCCCATTCCTCAATCAGCATCTGTTTGAGTTGTTGGGTGTTCTCCGGAGAATAGGCCCACTTTGTGAAGGCATCTGGCCACAGTAAACTGTGACACTTGTCGCCCCGTTGCTGTACAGAGTTGCTGAGCAATGGCGCTTGCTGATTGCTGTCAGCCTCTTTTAGCCTGCAGGACGATATATCGGTCATCCCCTGCAGTTGTCTTCCTCGGGCGGCCACCAGCAACCTTTTTAACAGCTGTACCTGTGGTTTGGAACGCCTTCCTTGAGCGCGCGAAACGACACTTTTGTTGATTTCGAACTCTGCAGCTACACTGGTGACAGTACGCCCCTCCTCCAGTTCCGATCATTTTTCCACGTGTGAAGTCGTCCAGGTGATTTCTTCAAGCCATATTTCACGAACTGACTCACTGGCACTTGCAGCGAATATGTTGAATTGCGTCTCCGTCCTTCCTTTTATTCTACTGTTGAGCTGACCGCGCCAACATCACGAGGTTTTGCGTACGCTCATGTCGCCTCCAACGTTTCGTTCCTGATATTTGCATACGCATGACGTTTCTACTGAATTACGTGTTCATTGTACTGATCTCCAGACCTCCTTTTCTGCAATTTCATGGCTATCTGCTAAATTTTTAACATTGTTGCTTAAGTTTTGCACACCAGTGTACTAGAGTGACTTTATTTTATTATTAATGTTTGAGGCAAAATTATAATTTTATTTGAATTATATTTATTAAACTCCATATAAATTTCATTTATAATTCATCTAAATTATAACTCCATAAAACTGATAGCTAATGTACACAGATTTGAAATTTCATCGGTAATTATATATGGATGAACAATTGTTGTGAATAATTATTTAATAATGCTAAATATATAAGTAGATATTAAGATGCTGGAACATATAAAATGATGCATTTATTTAAGGTATACCTTCAAAGAGATTTCTGAATACGTCTGTGCTCGTTTATGTATGCTTGTTCATGAATCAGTTTTCTTTATGCGCATGTAATAATCACTGCCGTTAAAATTAGTGTTACTAAGAAGAATTTGACGAACTGCAATGAAGCTTTGCATGCAAATTTGAGTTATTCAAATGTAAGTTATCGAAATATCCATACGTACATATTCATGATGATATATGTTATGGCTTAAGTCTAGAAGAGATAATTGATTATGGTTCGCTCTAGGTATTAAAAATCGCCCTAAATTACTCGGTGTGAAGCCTGTCAGCTATAAAAAAGGCTTTATCAGAGATGTCCTTGAAATAAATATCTATATTACTGGATTAGAGATTCTAGAGAACGACTCGATGAGTTTTCCCTCATTTTTGCTTTCTGTCACTAGTGTAAAAGAGGTATAAAAACTAATACATGATTTGTGAATGCCAGTTTACAAGCAGATGACACTTTGGCTCAGGACGCCGTTGGACAACGAGCAAACAGGGTGCTTCAACGTTCTATAAGTCTGCACGTACCCGCCTGTATCATAATTCGACATCCACACAATCAGCACAACCTAGAAAGGAGCCTGCGTCCATTTTTACCCTTGAAAGACGCTTTCTAATCATTAGATATAATCTTTAGTGAAGAAAAGAGAATATGTAATAGTTCTGTTAAGAATTATGTACTTTTTGAGAAGCCTGCAATGTACACCCAAGGACTTCACATCTGGATTGATAATTTCGGATATCACTGCAAATGGCACATGTAACTTAGCATCCAGGTTGTAAATTCCTGATCGATAAATTCCACATTTTTCAACAACCATAGTTTAACATGCGTCTCTGATGGCCGTGCAGACCATGTATCAGTTATTTTTGTTTTATTCTGTTTAACTTTTTTTGTCCAGGTATCTAGTTACGTGTACATGGAATGTTCAAAAGAACATTCGATCATATTCTTTTATTTGTTTAATTTCGTTATGTTTTATGTCTACAAATGAATTATTCCAGAAAATCCTTTCATGCAAAAGTATTTTCCTTCAAAACCACATTTCTCTAAATCACAGTGTCAATTATTTATTCAGAGATAGTTCTTGCGGCATTAAGCTGTTGTAACTTTAATATAAAAGTCTTCAGTAATTTCGTGTTTGTTGATTCGTTTGGGGTAGTCTGCATAGTTTACAAATTATTGTTAAAAACATTCGTTTTATTAAAACAAATGTTTATAATGCTAATCCAAATTCATTTTCAGTGAAGATTATGAATTTTTGTTAAAAGAAACTACTTTTCATTGACTTCTATCTGTTTTTTTATAGGACTCAACCCATGAAACATAAACGTATAAGTTAATATGATTCCAATTATACCAAAGGCAAAACTTCTTCTGATAGGAGTGATTCTCCACACTGTTAATGTGATTCCTCTTTGAAATAACATCATGAATCTTTGTTGAACAAAGATGGATTTTAGTGTTCTTTCTGGCAGTGTGTGAGCTTGAGAACCAATTTCCAACGATGTTTCTTCTACCATCGAGGCGGAAGTAGTTGTTATAATGAATAAAATAAAGTTTCCTAGAAAAATACAATAGAAATGAAACCTTAGAAATGATCCTTCGTACATTTTTGGATCAAGAATAACGTTTATTGAATAACACATTAAGCACGAAATGGAAATTATGGATAGGAACACAAGAAATCCAATGTCTTTGTCAATTTGCTCCACAACTGATTTTATGTTGGTATAATCATACAGAAATTTTTCAAAGCCAGCCTCTCTCTTTTTCTATGCTTTGCTGCGATTTGATTTATAATGTGCCTAATATGATTGCAGACAATAGTGTAAAAAAATCCAAATGATATCGATGGCAATGAGTAGAATATTAAATTTTGCATTTCGAATACTTTGTAAACTATATTGTTATAAATTTCGTTGTGAATTTGATATCCGAAAAGAAAAAAAGTTATGTTTTGAAACTCTTCTTGATTAATAGTTTGCAAATATTTAGCAACGCTAGAGAAAGAATAGTGCTTATAATGAGAATTTTAATCCATAACCAATTAACACCTTTGCTAATATCAAATTTATTCAGGGTTTCAGAAATTTTCTTTAGCGTAATAATTTTTGGATCAGAACACAACGCTGTATAACAAGTATGATGTACATAAACATAATGGATAGTACCCTAAGAGAACTGCCATAAGGTACCAATGCGGAAATTGTTAACAAAACGTTAATAAATAAAATTACAGCATGTAAAAGTATTCTGGTTACAGTTTCTACAGTGGTGGCTTTCGAAACTGAAAATAAAGGAAAAATAGCACCACAATAAAATAAAAATGACGTTAATTTATATGGTGAATACTTTTTCATATTTTTAAATATTTTTCCAATAATTAAAAATTACCTATTAAATATTCAGAACTTGCAGAAATATATATTTCATAAAGAGGTTTAATTTCGTAAGTTTACACTCGACAACTGTCGTGATTTTTGTTGGAAAATTTGAAGTGAATCGTTTATAATTCGATGGTTCCATGACAACTAGTTTTTGATAGTAGTTTTGATACTAGTTGCAACCAAGTTTGATACTCAATCTTTTTACAATGGCTTTTAAAGATTATTGAATAGCGATTTTGACAAAATTTAATCTTTAGTTTTTTTTTTTTCAAAGAAAAATATTAAACACCCCAAACGAAGCTAAACAGTTGACATTGTATTGTCAAAAAAAAAAAAAAAAAAAAAAAAAAAAACAAATATTTTTGAAAAATTCTCGTTTAATTTTAATGTTTATCAATAAATTTACTTTTAGTATCTAGTATTGTTTAATGATTTATTTTGAATTCAATCTATGACAACAGGAAATCAATTTAAATTATTTTGCATCATCTATGGTGGGAAAAAAGCCCTTAGTGGGCCAAGGCCATCTGCCTGGTATCAGATTAAATTATGTTGAACTTTTCTATCACTGAAGAAATAGTCTTGATTTTTAAATACTTTCATTATATTATTTAATTTTATTCTAAGGTGAAATAAGAAAAAATAATAAAACAGGAAATATTGCTTTGCTGAAATTTTAAGCATACAAGGGAAATATTTATTTTTCCCATTTAAAAAAAAATGGATAATGAGAAAAAGTCATATATGTTGTTTATTATTTTTAACACAGTTCTAGCATTTTATGTTTGTTGCCACTGGTATAGATTTTGTAGCATATGCAGCGCTATTCAGTGTACACACATTACATTTAAATCCAAGAAAAGGGGGATGAAAAACCTAACGGGAGAATTATCAAATTCACATTAATCAGTCATGTGCATGACTGAAATTTTTAGCAAGCAAGCAACATTTTAGTATCTTAATTAATATTTACTTTTTGTATTTTAAAAGAAATTCCAATACACATCATGTGCATGAGGAAATTTTGAGACAATTCTAGTATTGCTGGATATGAATTAATTTTTTATAACTTTCTGGCAATAATTTCGCGTTTTTTCATAATTTTTTGGTTTTTTTAAAATACGCGTATCCCACTTTGGAACCCAATGACATTATTGATTGTACAGGGGGTGGTTAGTCATAGCGAGAATTCAATGTTCAATTATAAATTCAAATATAAAAACTCCTCAATTGTTTAATAAATATTGTAAAAATTACGAACGATCATTCACAAAGAAGAGTGAATGTATAAAAAGCTAAGTGAAGAGAAAATTGGAATACATGGGGATATGTTTCAAAAATCTCACCTTCAATTTATTCATCTGAGTGAATCAAGACTACTGAAAAATGAAACAAAAACAGAACAGCAAAATAGTCAACAAAGCAATAAATAGTTAATAATTAATTAATTATAAAATGTTATTAATTCTTTGGTCAAAGCAGACATTTATTTCCCTTAAATTTCTGCAACTGCCAAATTTCAAAAATTCACATCGGGTTGAGGCGCATAACGGGAAGAAGAAAAATAAAACATACAGCCCAAATGTTATATTTTTTATAAAAATTTCTTGCAACATTAAATGTACAAATAACTTTCAAACAATGATTTGTACATTTTTAGATGAATTGATAGAAAACGTTTTCAATGAAAGAACTCTCATTTGACCAATAGTTGTTAATTAACTTGAAATATCTCCGGAAAAATAGTGCTCATATTTAGAATTTTAACCCCTAACCAATTAACTCCTTTCCTAATTTCAAATTTACAAAGGGTTTCCTAAATTTTTTTATCGTATTAATTGTGTGGATCAGAACACAAGTCCTCATTATCTGCAATGTGCATGAATAACATGGGCAGTATACCAGTAGAACTGCCATAATCGACCCAAGCAGAAAATTATTAAAAAATTAATACAGTTACAAAATGAAATAAGTATTCCGGCCATAATTCCAACAATGTAGGATTTCGTAACCAGTACTAAACTATTTAAATAGATAAACCGTTTGCCTATAAAAATCAATTAATAGCGTAAATAACAATTTAGTGTTGCGCAGTGAAATAGAAGCTATGAAATTGACTCTATAATTATTCTGATTTTATAAATATTTTTAATTACATAATAGATGATTTAATTTATATATTTTATTTTCATTTTTAAAATTATGTTTACTATTTATTTCCGTTTTTATGCATTTATCAATAATTTTGTTGATGAATAAAATTTCATGATGAGGATGATACTTATTTATTTATTTTTGACCTTTGATAAATTTAATTTGACAAATAATTATTATTTTTTTCAGTTTAGAAGCAGCACCTACGTCATAATCCTTTTTTCTACGAGAAAACGCGATTTAGCTGCTATTCCCGAAATTGTTATTGCAATCAATAAATTTGAATGTCTTATTTATAAGAAAATATTTTTTTTTTTCATTCATGTAATTGTCATAATTTTTTTCATGTAATGTTGAAGAAATTGAATGATGATAAGATATGATTTCTGCAATTTTCAGAATTTTTATTCATTTCATTTGCAGAGCTTTCTATGATAGCTCGTTTACATTCAAAGACATAAATTTAGGATTATTATTGTAGGAATTAAATTTAGGATTCTAATAAAATTCAATTAAATTGTTGGATGGCGAGGCTCAAATTAAGCAACTGCTTTTATCTAAGACAAAAACATTAATTAGTTTATATATGTTCAGAAAGTTTCTAATGTTTGTGAGATTAGAATTCAGATTTTAACAGTTTCTTAACATGGCAAGTGGTGCAAGTAGATTTCAAGAGTGCAATAGAGGTTTTGCTCCAGTTTATGGGTAAGTGGATTTGAAGCTGTGCCTTCTCCAATTTTTTAGCTCATTCTGATTGCATTAGGCGGTTATAGCTTTATAACCGCATAATAATAATGTCATCAGCCATTACGTATTTGTGGATTCGTTCATTTTAATGACGGATTATTAAATATGAAGAACTTTTACAAGAGACACTTCGCTCTAGTTGTCTGCTGCACATAACATCTCTTAATATATATATTAATAGTATTTTACAATTTTCTATCTTACTAAAATTTCAGACATCTGCATTTCATTCAGCTATTGAAAGATAGCTACCCGGACTTTTGATAAAAATTTCAATAATGAAATATTTAATTACTAAGAATATTTCGACTTATATATTCTGACTTGAATCAGAAATTTCACAGGAATTTGCCTCACGTCTAAGAATTTGCTCATCCCTTTATTTTTCACTAAGTATATGCAACGTAAAAAATTATAAGTAAAATTCCATAGCTTTAATTTGAGGTCAAACTAGAATATATAGAAATTTGATTTTCGCATCAGATTAGTCTGTGGTTTCATCGATTTCAAATTTTCACTGGGCTGACAAACTATGAATTTGAATTGATAACTTTGAATTCTATGAAACATTTTGTAAATGAATATCATACCATCTACAGTAAAAAAACAGACAATTATTGATAAAATCATCTCCTTATTAATAATTCAATTTTTATTCTCGTGTATGTATTTAATCGTTGGATAATAAAGATAGATTTTCACTAAAATGTCATTTATTGGTTTTCATCAAAATCAGATTTTCAGTGAGTTGATATACTGTAAAAAATAGCTTTGCACTGTGTAAATGAATATTTTACTAAATATTGTAAAAAGCATCTTTTGCCAGAAATGAATGTTAATTTAAATTCTTTTTCAGTGAAAATAATGAAATGTTGAAAAAAAAATTATTTTCATTGTCTTCCATTTGGTTTTCATCGACTCAAACCATAAAACATAAACGTGTAAGTCAATATGATTCCAACTATACCAAAAACCAAACTTCTTCTGATAGGAGCGATTCTCCATACTGTTAATGTGATTCCTTTTTCAAGAAACATCATGATTCTTTGTTGGACAAAATTAGATTTTCCTCTGCTTTCTGATAGAGTGTGAGCTTGAGAACCAACTTCCAGCGATGTTTCTTCTACCATCGAGGCCGAAGCAGTTGTTAAAATGAATAAAATAAAGTTAATGAGAAAACACAACCTACCTGAAATCTTAGAAAAATCCTTCGAGGACTTTTGGCTCGAGGATAAGGTATATTGAAAAACATATTAAAAATGAAGTGGAAATGATGGATAGGAACACAAGTAAACCGATGTCTTTGTCAATCTGATGTACTACTGATTTTATGATGGAATAATCTTCCAGAAATTTTTCAAAGCTAGTATTCTTTCTTTTTCTATGTGTTGCTGCGATCTGCTTGATAATGTGGCTGATATGGAAGCAAACTATTGTGTAAAAATATCCAAATGTGATCGTTGGAAATGAGTAGAATATTAAACTATTTATTTCTAATAATATGTAAGCTATTTTGTTATAAAGTTCGCAGTTGATTTCGTATCCGAAAAGATAAAATGACATGCTTTGATACTCTTGTTTGATCAATAGTTTGTAAGTAATTAGGAAAACTGAAAATAGTATAGTGCTTATAAAGAGACTTTTAATCCATAACCAATTAACTCCTTTGCTACTTTCAAATTTACTCAGGGTTTTAGAAATTTTCTTCAGCGTAGTAATTTTTTGGATTAGAACACAACGCTGTATTATCATTATGATGCAAATAAATGACATGGACAGTTTCACCAGAGAACCGTTGGAAAGTACCACTGTAGAAATGGTAATCCAACGAAAAACAACACAATTACAATATGAATAAGTATTCTTGTTACAATGCCAACAGTGCTGGTCTGGAAACGGATATTAAAGGGAATATTGCGCCACAGTAAAATAAAAATAATATTAAGTATAGGGTGGACACTTTTTCATATTTTTAAAATTCTTAATAAAAATAACATATATTTTGATTAAATATATAACAGTTATAGACAAGAAGTACTAAATATTTAAAATTTATTTCAATATATATTTCATACAAATGTGTGTTTTGATAGTGTTACACATAACAACTGTCTTCATGTTTGATGGAGAACTTCAACAGATTTAAATATTCAATGTTTCTAAGACAACGAGCTATTAGAAATATTGCTATTAGAAAGTTTGTGTTTGTTTGGAAGAACATAAAAACATGTTTTGAAGAACATAATTTTAAACAATATTGTATTATGGATTTTACAAAATTTAATTTTTAGTGCTTCTTTCACCATCCTTTTTAAAATAATTTTAAGCAAATATATTGATCTTTCTAAAGTAAGATCGACAGTTTGCATTGCATTGTGAAATAAAGGGTCGAAAATTCTTTGAAAATCATTTTCATTTCCTAATTATGTTTATCAATGTATTTCCTTTTAATATCAGATATTGATTAATGATTTTTTTAAATGTAATTCATGACAAAATATTTGAACTTAAAGTATGTTGCTGTTTTCCATAAAGTAGAAATATATATCAATTTTTTTAGTACTTTCATTGTTTTTTTTTTATTGTTATTCTAAAAGTGAAATAAAAAAAGAGTTTTAATCAATAAAATGTATTATGCAAGTATTAAAAGTCTAATTTGCATTGCTGAAATTTTAAGAAAATAAAGTACGTATTAATTTTCTGTTTTTATTTTTCACATTTTAATGTGATTAAATGGATAATGGAAAACATATCATGTCGTACCTTTATTATTTTTTCACCCAGTTATCGCGTTTTATCATATTATTCTCACTGGTGTGGCAGATTTTGTAGAATATTAAGCGCTATTCTGGGAACACTACATTACACTGAAATCGAGGAATTGTGAGTTAAAACATCCATCAGTAGACTTTTCGAGCTTATATTGATCTGTCAAGCATATTACTGAAATATTTAGCAAAGAAGGAGCATTTTAATAATCTAAATAATATTTACATATTGCATTTTTAAATAAATTTAGAAAAATAAGTTCGAATACACTGTAACAAGGCAATTTTGATATCTTTCTTGTACTGCTGGAGACTTGTAAACTATTTACCAATTATCATAAATTTCTTGAAATAATTCGCGTGTTTTTCGTACTGTGTGCTGTAAAATATATGCGTACTCCGCTTTGGACAAAGTTTGCATAATACGTAGGTAGAACAAGAATTGATTAATCATAGTGAGAACGCCAATGTTCATTCATAAAAATAACCTTCAATCCTTTAAATATAAAAATCCATTAAAACCCATAAATAATTTTAAATAACTACTTATAATCATTAATAAAGTGAATGTATAAATAGGTACGTGAAGGGGAATTTTGCTCCAACATGGGGATATTTTCCTGCAATCTCCCCTTCAGGTTTATTTAAAGTGTGAAAAATGAAAAACAATGTAAATTTGCTACAGAGCGCAATTAAAATTCAGACAAAACCGAAACTGTGTTTTTTTTTTTTTTACTTAAATGTATGTAGGTTTATTTGACATTTTCTGTCATTTTTTAAAACGTTTAGCATTACATTCTCTACACAGAAATTTTTTTTTTTTTACCGATAACAATTAGAATGAGACACGATTTTGATAATGGTTTGAAGGATTTGCATTAAGTGCATTCCTATAAGTTCAATCAAATAAAATTTCCTTCATTACATTTCATTATTGGAGTTGTCAAAGTGCCAACTCATTAATAAAAGCAGATTAAACTTGTGTTTGAAAAGGAAACTTTATAAAATTACGATTTTCCTGGAGTCTGATTGCAGATAAAATTAAATTTTTCAAAAAATAGGTAACTAATCATGAACCCCGACTATTGATAACCTCTGATCACTGTATAAAAGACAAGTATAAGTATAAAATTGATTTCTGTAATTTGTAGGAGTTTTTTTTTCCCCGCATTTGTAAAGCTTTCTATGCAAGATCGTTTACATTCAAAGATACAAATTTAGGATTATTATTGTAAGGAGGAAATTTAGTATTATTATTGTATTCAATTAAATTGTTGGATGTCACGGCCCACATTAAACAATTGCATTTATCTAAGAAAAAAAGATTATTTTCTGCATGTATGTTTGGAAAGTGTCTAATGTTTGAAAGATAATAGTTCTTTAGTATGGCAAGTAGTGCAAGTGGATTTCCAACAGTGCAATAGAGGTTTTGCTTCAGTTTATGAGTAAGTGGAGTTGAAGCTGAGCCTTTTCCATTTTTTGGCTACTTCTGATGACATTGGAGATGTTATAATTTTTAATATAAATGTCATCAAGTCATTAAGTATTTGTAGATGCTTTCATTTTAGTGAAGGATTATGAAAGATGAAGAACCTTTACAAAATACACGCAGTCTTAGTTGACAAGATGTGTATTTTGTTTATTAGTTTTTGTGTGTCCTAGTTGACAGGACAGACTAGCATATTAGAATTAGTTTTTAATAGCAAAATTGCTTTAACTTTTGAAAGAAAAATTTTCAGACTTTTCAGAAAATTTTTAGAAAAATTTAGTAGACTAAGTAACAATTTTCAGAATATATTTTAAAGCATTTTAAGTAGATTATCAGCATATTTTAGAGTTTAATTTAGATATGGCCTTCGGTAATCTAGAAAATTATTAGGGATACATTTTGTATACAAGTGTATCTCTAAACTTGATGCAGAACCGAAACCTTCCTAGTATATCAGCATTTGGTAGGATGAATCTCTAAGAAGGATATCCTTCCGTTGTGTTTCCATGTCTAGGATAGGAGAATGAGAACGCCTCTTTCCATGTCAGCCTTGAATATACTCGATGAATTTCGAAGTAAAATAATGTGGATGCAGGGATTTCTAAATTCACTGTGGTAATACTGTACCCGCTATGTGTTTTCCTTAGCAGTGGTGAATGAATGTCCAAAGGACTGGAATCCAAAAACAACAATATGTGGATTAAGAGGGAATCCATTTTAGCAACAAAATATTTTATTTTTCAAAAAAAAATATTGGAGAAACAAAACAAGAATTCTACAACAAACATACAAAGAGAATTCTCTAAAACAACCTCCAAATTAAATCTCTCCATAATAAATATGAGGCTGTATTTCATGTAAAACAGGAAAAAGGAGAAACAAATCTAAATTCATTCTAAATTTAATTTTTTTTTTTTACAAGCCAAAAAATTAGTAGTTTTGGAGTATCCTATTTTTTTTTTTCTTGCTTATCATTCCATACTGAAAGTATATATAAATTTGTTATTACTATACAGGAAACTATAAGTATTTCTTTAAGCATAAAATATTTTGGATTGCATTTCCAACAATAATTTTTGATTGATATTTTCCAAAATGGATTAAATCCAACGATATATTTCAGTTGTTTTAAATTTTTTTTACGAAATTTCCAATGAAAATATTTCTTTACTCGTGTAAGTCTGATAAAAGTATTCGCCTATCGCTCTTAGTACAATCACAAAATGCAGTCTTGTGTTACGAGTTTAAATAAAAGATCAAATGATAAGTTGCGATAAAACACAAAAATGTTTAATTAAAAAATAACTTCTAAAAGCAGAAGAAATTAAAAATATTTTATGCATGCACAAATAACATGCAAATTGGAATTCAATAAAAGATATTTATTCTTGTTCGAAATAATATAATATTATGTGAAATATATATTATGTCATACATTATAATCTGTACAAATATTATATATAATCTATGTTGTGTATATATATATAAATATATGTTATATTCTGAATAATCTAATAAAATAATATTGTAATAATAATATAATAAATTAATATTGTTTATTCCTGTCAATTCAAATTATATTTCTTCTTTCAGAGTTTTGATTCATATACGTAATTTTGATTTATTACGTATTTATTTATATTTATTATGCGTATTTATTTATATTATAATTAATATATTATTTTTATTACTTATTTATTTTTACAGTAATTTATTTATTATTTTTTTGTTATTTCTTTTATATTTTAGCATTTATATTTGTTTAATTTCAATTTTTTTTGTTTTCAACTTTTTTTACTACTCCTTTATACCAATCTTTTAACTTATTTGTCGTTTACATTACCACATTTTATATATATATGGGTTATTCGAAAATTCCCGAGTCCTCTGGCGTTGCCATCGGGTTCAATTGTTTGTAGTGGTTCGGAATCCACTTTAAGCCGTAGATCCCGGTCCTAACAGAATCGTAGAGCGCTGTTGGGGGCATTGTTACTCCGCGTCCGTGTCACCAGTCTCTTACCATCAAGTTACACGCGCCCCCTGGGTATTGCGAAGTGAGTAACATCGGTGCAGCCCTTATGGCGAAAGATCACAGTCTATTTGCCAGCTGCATTAGAAAAAAAAATTTGTTTTCTTATTTGTCAGCATTTCATTACAGTTACAATGTGTAACATTTTTTTTTTCCTTTTAATTTATTATTTTAATATATTGAGTAGCAAATTATAACAAAAATTATTACCATTATTTTTAACTAAATAAAAACAGCGCTTTTTTTAAAAAGTTTAATTTAAAAAAATTTCAAAGCAGTATATAAACACCATCTTGTTGCTTAATAGGGATATTTATATGGATCAAAGTTTGAAATAATTGGGCAAGTGAAGTTTAATGAGATTAGTCCGGGTTAAGAAAACTTCAATTCAATAGCAAGATTCTCCCCTTAATTCCTTTTCTCATGAATATAATGAATATTTATGAAATAAATATCAATTTTTAAAGAAGATTCAATTTTGGGGTTTACTCTGAAAACAAATGATTACTATGTTGACAAACTATAAATTGTTTTAACAACTTTGAAAACTGTAAAATTATATGTAAATTAATTAAAAATACAGTTCTTGATAGAAAATAATCTTCATACTGGTAATTCCTTCTTTTCCCGCCGATATAGTGGAACTTAAGGGAATAAAGATGGATTATCACTGAATTTCATTTTGTGGTTTTTATCAAAGGCGAATTTTCTCTGAGTTCATAAACTATAAATAATTGTAATAACCTTGCATTGTGTAAATGCAATTTCACAAAATTTTTCTAAAAACATCTTTTATAAGAAGAATGTTCATAATGATAATTCAAATTCATTTTCAGTGAATATTATGAATTTTGTTAAAATGAAATAAATTACTTTTCATTGACTTTATCTCGTTTCTTATAGGGCTCAAACCATGAAACATAAAAGTATAAGTTAATATGATTCCAATTATGCCAAAAGCAAAACTTCTGATAGGAGTTATTCTCCATACTGTTAATGTGATTCCTTTTGAAACAACATCATGATTCTTTGTTGAACAAATATAGATTTTAGTGTACTTTCAGACAGTGTATGAGCTTGAGAACCAACTTCCAACGCTACTTCTTCTACCATCGAAGCCGAAATACTTATCATAATAAAAAAAAAATAAAGTTACTAAGAAAAATACAATACAAGTGAAATCTTAGAAATGTTCCTTCGTACAGTTTTGGAACAAGAATAACGTTTATTGAATAACACATTAAAAACGAAGTGGAGTTTATAAATAGGAACACAAGAAATCCAATGTCTTTGTCAATTTGCTCCACAACTGATTTTATGATAGAATAATCTTCCAGGAAATTTTTCAAAAGCTTGCCTCGCTTCTTTTCTATGTGTTGCTGCGATTTGCTTGATAATGTGGCAGGTATGGTTGCAGACAATGGTGTAAAAAAATGCAAATACGTACATTGGCAATAAGTAGAACAAAAAAATATGTATTTCCAATAATGTGTAACCTATTTTTTATTATAAAGTTTGTTGTCAAATTCATATCCGAAAAAAAAAACACTGATATATTTCCAAACTCTTGTTTAATCCATAGTCTGAAAGTAGTTAGAAAAACTAGAGAAAAATAGTGCTTATAATGATAATTTTAATCCATAACCAATTTACTCTTTTGTTAATTTTAAATTTACTGAGGGTTTCAGAAATTTTCTTCAGCGTAATAATCTTTTGGATCAGAACACAACGCTGTATAACTAGTACGATGTACATAAATGTTATGGATAGTACCATAAGAGAACTGTCGAAAATTAGCAATGCAGAAATTGTTATTATAACATTAAAAAATATTATTATAACTTGTAAAAGTACTCTGGTTACAGTTTCAACAGATTTCTGCTTCGAAACTGATATTAAAGGAAAAATTGCACCACAGTGAAATAAAAAGAAGATTAAATTATAGGGTGGATCCTTTTTCATATTTTTAAACATCCTTCATAGAATTAGCATTTGTTTTGATTAAGCACACAAACAATAGAGACCATATAAATTAGATATTTAGAGCTTGAAGAAAAACACATTTCATAAAGACGATTATTTTTACAGTTTGTTGCTGCGATTTGCTGCCATCTTCATTTTTGTTGGAGAATTTGAAGAGAATCGATTAATAATTTCTGTGATTCTATGACAACCAGCTTTTAAAATTAATGTTATTCGAATGTTTGTAACAATCACTTTAAAGAATAATGTTTTGTGATTTTGACATGCACTAAATTTTTGTACTTTATGCATTTTGAAATAATTATCAAGCCAAAATGTTAATTCTCAACAATTGCCATTGTATTTTGTATTAAAAGCTTGCAAAGCTGGTTGATGAACGTTTTCATTTCAAAATTGTGTTTATCAATTTATAAATTTCCTTTGTATTTTCAGGTATTCATCAATTGTTCCTTTTGTATTATAGTTATGAAACATAATTTAATTTAAATTATGTTTTATATTTTCTATAAAAGAAGAGAAGAAACATAATTTTAGAATTAGTTTATTATAATTTCTGATGTTCAGTTTAAAGTGTTATTCTTAGATTTTACTTTGAAATAAATTTTAAAAAAAGATAAAATAATTCTGTTAATAAAATAGATTATGCAAAGATTAAAAGTAAAATATGCATTACTGAAGTTTAAAGCAAAAAGCGTTTTAGTTTTCTGTCTATGAGTTACATATTTTAAAATAATTAGATAATGAAACAAAAATTTTCTTCGCACAAATCTGTTTTTTTTATAGTTTTTCTGTCTTTTTTGTATAACGTTTTATATGAAAAAAATATAGAATTACCTAAACTGAGTTTTGGGGAACTGTTAGGAAAACAACTTTTCCGAAGTGATTTTTTAAAATTAATTATAAAATTACTAATGACATATGTTGGCGTGATAATTAGTAATGATGATATTCAACATATAGATAATATAAGTAAATCATATAAGTAAATAATAAGTAATATATAAATAAGTAATCATATAAGTAAACACTAGATAAAGGCAAAACTTCTAATCAAATAATCTAATTGAACATAGCAAATTCTGTGCTCAAAATGCATCGAAAGCATTAAATTAGCATCGAAAATATGTGTTAGGTAGACAAATTACTAAAGATTTTGTGATGTTTATTCAGGTTTAAAATATTCTTTAATTGCATCTTCACAATATGAAAAATATTATTTCTAATAAATCAAAGAGCATTAAGTGGAATAACTTGGTGATTTACACTTTGGAGATTTTTTTCAAATTCTTTTCATGGCAAAGAGAATCACACATATGCGAATATTTTTGAGTGACATTGAAATTTAAAAAAAGTCTTCTTGCATTTGTTTAGATCTTATAAATTGAATATAAATATTTAAAAGAAAGTTTTCCATCTAAAATTGACTCAAAAGATATCAGCATTCATTCATATTATGCTCCAATTGATTTAAAACATTTTTCTACTGGATTGAACTATAGCTCTTTATTCTATCAGTGAGGATGGTTACAATTACACTTTAAACAAAGCTTCATTTGATAGGAACTATTCTCCACATTCTTTATGCAACCCCATTACGAGAAATCATCATTCATCTTTGTTGAATAAAGATGTAATTTCATATGCTTCCTGATAATATTTTTAATTAGAAACTCATTTCTAACGAGGCTTCATCTGCTTGTCGGGGCAGAAGCAGTCATTGTCATGAATAACAGAAAGTTTTCTTTAAAAAAAACCCCATTAAAATCGTTAAAATTTCCCTTCGAAGAATTTAACACACATGAAACACGAATTTAAAATGAGGACACAAATACAGAAAAAAAACCTATCTAAAATTTTTTTTTTTTTTTTTTGATTAGAAAAGTACGCAGATATTGTTTTTCAAAATCTGTTGAATTTCACTTTATCTGGGATACGATGTGCTTTGCAATTCGACTTGGAATATCGTCGGCAATGTGCAAATCATGAAAGTATCTATTTCAAATAATGTGTAAACTGCGTTATACATTTCCTTGCCAGTTTTATATCTGAAAAGGTCATTTTGTGAAACTCTCGCTCGATCAATAATTGGTAAATAATTTGAAAAATCTGGGAAAAATTGTGCTCATAATTAGAATTTTAATAAATAACCAATCAACTCCTTTGTTAATTTCATATTTACAAAGAGTTTCAGAAATTTTCTTTAGTGTATTGATTTTTTTGGATCAGAACACAAGTCTTTATTATTAGTACGATGTGCATTAGTAAAGACGACAGTATTTTTACCAGAACTGTTATAATAAACCAATGCTGAAATTATTTATATTAAGATTAGTACAATTACAATATGAAAACAGTATTCTGTCATGATTCCAGAAATGTAGGATTTCGTAACTAGTACTAAAGGGAAAATTGCACTAAAATGAAATAAAAATAAAAATTTAATTTTGTGGTGGATTCATTGTTCAAACTTTTAAATATTTCTGAACCTTTATATACATTTTTTCTGTATTAAATAAATCAATTTAAACACTAAGGGGCTTTAGATATCGCGCAGATTAGAAAGATGGAAATTGCAGACATCTACTGGCATCATTTTTGTTGTAGAATACGATTATAGAATTAATTTTGAAAGACTTGATTTGTTTCATTTGTTTCTTTGTTAATCAGTTAATCGACATTTCAAAATTCGTCTAACCATTATTAAATTTATGTTCGAATTTTGACATTACCCAACAATCTTTTGTATTCATTCTCTTAAAAAATTATTACGGATACAAAGTTACATGGAAAAACCATTTAAAAACGGAAATAACAATTTAGTGTTGCACAGTGAAATAGAAGCTTTGAAATTGATTCTATAATTATTCTGATTTTATAAATATTTTCAATTACTTAATAGATGATTTAATTTATATATTTTATTTTCATTTTTAAAATTGTGTTTATTATTTATTTCCTTTTTTATACATTAATCAATAATTTTTTTAATAATATTTCATGATGATGCTGATGATGATACTTATCTATTTATCTTTGCCCTTTGATAAATTTAATTTGCGAAATGATTAACCTGGCTTTTTTTTTTTTGTGCCTACATCATAATCCTCTGTTCTATGAGAAAACGCGATTTATTTGCTATTCCCGAAATTATTATTTTTATCAATAAATTTAAATGTTTTTTTTTACAAGAAAATATTTTTTTGACTAATGTAATTGTCATAATTTTTTACTTGTTGAAGAAATTGAACGAGGATGAAATATGATTTCTGCAATTTTCAGAATTTCTATTCATTTCATTTGCAGAACTTCCTATGAAAGCCCGTTTACATTCAAAGACATAAATTTAAGATTATTATTGAAGGAATTAAATTTAGGATTCTAATTAAATTCGATTAAATTGTTGGATGTCGAGGCTCAAATTAAACAACTGCATTTATCTAAGACAAAAACATTATTTAGTTTATACATGTTTAGAAAGTTTCTAATGTGTGAGAGATTAGAATTCTGATTTTAACAGTTCCTTAGCATGGCAAGAGGTGCAAGTAGATTTCCGAAACTTGCAATAGAGGTTTTGACTCTAGTTTATTAGTGAGTGAAGTTGAAGCTATTCCTTTTCCAATTTTTTGAACTAATTCTGATGGTATTTGGTGGGTATAACTTTAATATAAATGCCTTCTGTCATTACGTATTTGTAGATTCGGCCATTTTAATGAAGGATTATGAAAGACACGGCATCTTTTAAAAGACACGGTGTCCTAGTTGACTGCAACCCATAAAATCTCCTAATATATATATAATAGTATTTTACAATTTTCTATATTACTAACATTTACAGATATTTGCTTTTCATTGAGCGATTGAAAGATTGTTCAATAATGAAATTTTTGAGTACTAAGAATCTTTCGACTTGAATATTCTGACTTGAATCACAGATTTCACACAGAATTTGTCCATCCTTATTTTTTTCACTAAATATATGCCTCATAAGACATTATAAGTTATATTTTATGGTTTTAATTGAGTCAAACTAATATATATCGAAACAAAAAGGGTTTCTAATGCAAGATTTTTCTCGAAATTTTTCTTTGTCAATATAATACATCTTTATGAAATAAAGATTGATTTTCACAGAAAATTCCACTGTGGTTTCTTCGAATTAAAATTTTCACTGGGTTGACAAAGTATGAATTTGTGTTGGTAACTTTTAATTTCATAAAATATTGTCTAAATGAATGTCATACAAACTACAGTAAAAAAAAAACAAGAATCCTTGATAAAATCATCACCTTACTAATAATTCAATTTTTTTTCTCGTGTTTGTACTCTTTTGGTTAATCTATCAATGGATTTCGAACCATTTTATTTATTAAGGGTTTTAAAATTTCAGCTTTTGTTACAGCAAAAGAATTTTATACTACCAAACTTGCTTGGAAATTATTAAAAGACTTACTTTGACTTAGAAATGATAGTCAATATTTATACAATGCTAAGTGATTTTGCTTACTCTATTTTATTAGTTAATTTTTCTTCTATAGTAAATTCTGGTTTCTATAGAATGTTATGCCTTTGATCAAACGTACTTTTAATCAGAATTTAGATAACTTATGATTATACATATTAAATAGATTATAAATGATTAGTAATAACTTAAGATGTTTCGATTTAGATGGATGAATGATTTGGTAAAAAATGAACATGTTCTTCTCCATTTGATTTTTTTCGATACTTAACTCGTATAAAGATCAGGATCTTTTGGTTTTGAACTAATATGCTCTTGCTTTAATATTTGTACGCATATTTGACCTAATTTAAAATCAAATTCTATTTAAGCAGTACTATTTATCTGTTTGCGCTCCCATAACTAATTTTAAACATCATTTTTAGAAAAATCAAATATATCAATCTTCAAATTCTGTTGCAAATTTTTTTTTGGGGGGGCGGGGGATCCCTTTCTTTTCAAAATTCTTTGTTAAATTTCGTCTCGAATGAGCTAACCTCCCAGAATAGACCTTGCGAATACAAACCAACCTCTTTTAATGAATCGTGAACTGGCATTATTTAAACTTCCTCACGAATTTTCTATGACTGACTGAATAATTATAGTATGCGAAAGCGAAACAGGAATCAATATTTAATGGTCATATGTAATTGTTATCAATGAAAATAATATGATTTAAAAATACTACATAAACTTATAATTGTGCATTACATGGTGTTATTGGTAAAAATATATCTTGTTGTATGTATTCATTGTCCCACATAAAGTTTTCCAAAATTAATGGTTTATATTGAGAAAGAAATTTGCACCAAAAATAATTCCCAAATGTTTTGCGAAGTTTACGCATTCACTTTATCAATAATTGTTTTGGGACACTTTTTGTACCGATCCCAATTCTCGCGTATGATTTGTTACTGAGAAGTTGAATCTAATCAAAGAATGTTTGTTGCCAATTACTTTGCTAAAGTGTTGCTTGATGAGATTATCTTTATAGCCTGTTAAAAAATTGAGAATCAAAGTGACAATGTTAAGTAAAACGAGAGCTACTATGCATATATCGAAAATTAAAGTGTAACACTGAAAGGCCAGTCTGCGTTAGAAATATAAATACACACAAAAATAATTATTCGGCAAAACTGAAAGTTAAAAAATACATTTGCTTTGACGTCATAGAGAATTCTATGGGGTCATCAAATTTCAAAATCAGTTAGATAGGGCTCCACAACTCTTTTTAACATACATAGTATTTCTGAATTTTTGGGCATTGGATAGGTAAATGGTGGTAAACTATTTGGCCTTGCGAATATTCGAACGTAGCAAATATGTAGAACGTCATTCTTCGGGTTTCTTTTACCAAAATGCTCGCAATTTCGATGATATGAAATAGCTTATGTCCATAAAAATTGATTTAGTAACACATGAAACGCAATAGAACACATGTCAATAAATAGATTGAATTTCATTAATCTGCCAGGAGACTCTAGAATTAGCTATTGCTAACCAAGCAAAATTTAAAGCAAATTATGTCTACTATTCATGGTGATAAAGGGTTGTCCCCTTTCTTTTATGACGCATTCGGGCTTAGGTGATCTGCATTTATAATGACATTTTATAACAAATGGTTTCCTAAATAAATTTAATTGTTTAAATGAGTTTTTACAGCTGTATGAGGAAGGAATATATTTGTTGCTATGCCATTCTTAAAAGTAACACATTTTATTAGTTTTGAGATGAAATTTACTATCGGCATTAAATAATATATATATGGAAATTCGAATATCATACAATAAATGTTGACAGCATTGCAAATATTTTGTGTATAATTATATCCATAGTAAATATTACATCAGAAAATGTATTGCTGTTATTAGTAGAATATATTTAATTAAATAAAATGAAAAGTTTTTAATTGCTGTAATTTTAAATATAACTGCTTGTATTAATATCTAATAGTAACTTTATATCAAATTAATATTAACCCAGGTCTAATTAATTATTTATTAATTGATCTTTATTAATTTTTTATTCATCTCAAAAAATTTTATCCATACATCGAAATTCAGATCTATGTTTATTGATACTATTAAATTACTAAAATTTAATTCTACCAAAGGTTACACGAACTGAATGTATCATTACTCATTACCACGTTCTTTGTAATTTTCTGACACCGATGTTTTTTAGGATGTGCATATTCAGATAAGAAGTAAATCAAGTTTACAAAGATGCAGTAAAACAGCGTTTTCTGACGTAAACATTCGACCTTTTTAGTGCAGTAATTGCACTTTTCACACACAAGTGAATCAGTTGAAAGTTATTTATTTTATTATCAGTTGAAAATATTTTAACAAATATTGATAAAAATAACAGAATCAAGAAAATGAATAAATGTCTTTAATTAAACTATTTTTATACACTTTTACAGATAATACACTTTGTAATAATGATACGAAAATATAAAAACTTTCTTCAAATTTCTTCAAAAATTAAGATAACATCTGAAAAAAATTTGTCCAATAATTTAAAGGGGGCAAAGTAAATTATTTTTCATATTTATTCAAATATTATGTATATAAAGTATACTTTAACACACATCTAATAGTAATATATAAAAGCCATTAATTGATTAAAATCTAATTTTAAAAATAGGGAATTTAAGAATGTTATATTAATTAAAGTAAAGCTTAAGTTTATAAAATGCACTTATATGCATATTAAATATATATACATAAAATCAAGCATTTTAATTATCGATATTCAGAAAATATGTCAATAAAAAGCACTTAAAATTAAATTGCCAACTCTGCAAACATGGCTAAAAAACATTTCAGATTTATACAGAAAATGCTGATCGTCGTTCATGCTTAATCATTCACACAACTTATAAAGCATAAAAACTTTCTCTGACATATATTGAACAGTCGAAAAACACATTAATATTGGTACATAAAGATAAAACTAACATTGATACAAGAAAAATTTAAAACCATACATGAGATGAAATGCGTACAAATAATTAATATCTCCGTATTTGTCATGAAAGTAAAATTACCTATGAATCTCGCTTTTAAAAGACAGTCTGTAATAAAAAAGCTTTCCACGATGAACTTTTATTTTGTATGAGTTCTCTCATGACGTAATAAAGAGCTTTTTTGAGAAAACCCTTTCTGGCATACTTCGCACACGTACGGTTTCTCTTCAGTGTGGATGCGGTAATGCCTCTGTAAAATTTCCTTCTCAGAAAATGTCTTATTGCACAGTTCACACGAGTGAGGCTTCTCTTTCGTGTGAGTCCTCAGATGTCGCTTTAAATGTGATGAGTGTCCAAAACCTTTTCCACACAGAGAGCACATATGAGGCCTTTCCCAGTATGAGAAACCATGTGACGTTTAAGCTCATACTTTTGACTAAACGTTTTTTCACAACTTTCGCACTTGTGCGATTTCTGTCCCTCGTGAATTAGTAAGTGCCTCTTAAAATGACCCTTACGAACAAATTTTTCATTGCACACGTCACACGCATGAGGCCTTACTCCTGAATGGCAAAGCGTGAATGCTGATTCAAGTTCAGTTCTTAGAAAATCGTTTTCCGCAAACACCGCACAAGAATGAATTCTTTCTTGCAGTTGAGTCATCTTCTGCCGCCATTACTTTTAGTCCTCGATTCACAAGATAAAAAACACTTATTTTCTAATATGATGAGAATAGATACGATTTTTGCATTGACATGAAATATATCCTTTAAATACGTTCGTGCATCATTAGTAGGTGCGGGTTTCCACGGGACGGAAGTTACGTCATCAGAGAAGCACGCGTAACCGGTGACGAGGAGTCATTTTGCTAGATATGGTGTTTTTGGTAGATAAGCCTAGAAACTTTTCTCCGGTGGCAACATCGGAATGTTGTACTATAAGCGAGGGGTTTTGGAGAGATAGGAATTCCCCAAATCGTGATGACTGAACTGATAATGCGGAATATGAAACTATTTTCATTGAATTTCATCTTAATTTTTTAATTAGATTTTTTTTTATCAAATGTGTTTAGTAAAGGAGTTTATTAGTATTATAATACTTTTTTACAAATATCTTTTAATTTACAGTTGATTTTTTTAAAAAACAAAGGATTTTTTTAATTTTAATTTATATATTTTGTTGCATTTTACGAAATTCATGTATTTTCATTAGTTTGAAAATTTTAAATTTTTTTTTTTTATTGGATTATTTTACAAATTTACATTATTACAAAAATAATTATTTTCTATTTGCAAAATTTATTTAGTGAAGAAATTTATTTGATTATTTATTTTTTTCAATTTTATTATTTTTTTATTATTTTACGAAACTTTTTTTTTTTTTATAAAGGAGTTTATTTTTTAGTGATGCTTCTTTCAAATTTATTTTATTTTACAAAACTTATTTTCGTAAAAGAATTTATTTTTTATTTTTTGATTATTATTATTATTATCATTTTTTTTTTGCAAAAGTAATTTTTTTTTAATACATTTTTAATTTTTAATTCCATTTTTTTTTATTTCGATTGCATTTGTTATATTTTACAAAATTTATTTTTGTAAAAGGACTTTATTTATTTATTTTTTAATTTATAATTTTTCTCTAGTGTGTTACAACATTTTTTTTATCATTTCATTAGAAATTTATTTATCCAAAACTTTGGCATTTAAAGTTTTCCTTAAAAATTTCTCGCATTTCTTTTTAAATAAGATATCAGTTTCAAATTTTCTACCCAATATTAAATACTGCAGAGCATTTGTATTGAAAGATTTAACTTGTAAGTTTATTAACTTATTGAAGATCATATACCAGAATAGTTACAACACCGAAAAAAATGTTACGAATTTATATATATTTAACCAATTAATTACATTCATTGAAATGCAGAATTTTTTTTAACATAAATGTACTTTAATTAATATATTCATGAAATTTTCTTTCAACTCCCTTTTTTCTTCTAATGTTTCTTTCTTCATACTCGATTCTATTTTGATAAACCCTATAACTTCCGGCTGATAAAAAAAAAAAAAAAAAAAAAAATTCTCAGCATGTATTTTTTTTCCATGCATTTGGAAATAAACACAGACTATAATTTTTGTAAGACAAAATAGTTAAAATAATATTTTTTATAATGAATTTACACTAATGTATTTCTTATCCTATTTTATTTCAAAATATTGTATACATCTAATTATCTCACCTATTATTTCACCTACTTTATTATTTTCTTTACAATCATACACAAATCTTGTACTTACACGGAGATACATTTGTTAAAATTTCCCACAAGTACTATTAAATATTATCATACTAAGCTAATGAATTTGTATAAAATAAAAAAATACTAAACACACACGCAAATTTCAACAAGAAAAACTTCCATATAAAATCTAAATGTATAAACATGCTAAATTTTTATGCATCCAATTATTTTTTTTTGAGTGATTTTCTTACATTCTTCTTATTTGGAAGCAACCTGGTGGCCAACTGGCTAGCGCTGTAGCCTTTGGTACCGCAGGCTTCAGGTTCGAAGTTTGGCAGTGGCATGGATGTTTGTTAGTGGTTCAGAATTCACATTAAACTGCAGGTCCTGGTCAAATTCGCCCTAAAATGATCATAGAGCGACAAAATACACCAATTTTACTTAAAAAACAAAGAGACGGTTGATCACGTTTTGTTTAGGCACCAATGAATTATATTTTTACACACCAATGAATTATATTTATAAAATTAATGTGTATGTTATTTTAACCAATTATTTCTAAAATAATATTTTCCCTGATATTTAAATTATAATTTTTTAAATGTATTGAATTTTCTTAATCAAAACTTCTATCATTAAAGATTTTTTTTCTTTCTAATGCAGCTGGCAAACACTTAGCTTGGTCTTGGATGCCTTAAGGCAAGCGCTGCACAGACGTACTCACTTTGCATGACCCAGGGGCGCGTGTAACTTGAAGATAAGCCACGCGGAGTAACAATGCCCCGCAACGCTTTACGATCCTATTAGACCAGGACTTACAGTTTAAAGTGGATTTCGAACCACTACAAACATTCATGGCACCGCCGGGACTCGAACCCGAAATCCGAAATACCGAACGCCAGAGCGCTAGCCACTCGGCCATTAGGCCGTTATCATTAAATATAAAACTGTACATACTTTCTTTTCGAATGCTCAACTAAAATTCTAGTAAACAACCTTTTATTACAGAATGCAGATAGCATGTATCTATCCGACTGCAGGCCAATTTCAGATAAGATAGTATTTCTTTCAATATGACTAGGATAGGAATGCTTATCAATTTAGATATGTATATTTTCTAATTAACTATTTCAACAAACTTTTTATCCGTTTGTAGTGTAATTTAGATGAAGAAAAAATAAATTATGAAATTATTATTAAATTATATATATTTTTAGTAAAGATATAAATTATAAAATTTTTTTTTTTACCAATTTTTTTTTTTTTTTAATTTTTGGAATATTTTTAAAAAATTTAAACCCTTTTTATTTTCATTTCTTTAATTAAAAGAAATTACACGACTCTTTCACTCAATTTTTTTTTTTTTTTTTTTTTTTTTTGTACAACGTAATTTTGCATTTCGACAAGCATTATTAGGCACTATTCGATATAAGGTTAATCGTTTGTATATTTATCACTATATTTTTCCGGAATTAATATTTCTAAACAATACTTTTATCTACGACATTTAATACAGTCATGTTCAAATCTTTAAATACACTCTTGTAATCTTTTTCGTAACACAAAATTCATCATTCAATCAATTTGTTTTAAACATTGCCTTTAAATAAGAAACATGATTTTTTTTTTAATTTTACCTTTCCTATGTCTCTAAAACCTTTTTACTTTACATAAATGTTCTATAGCTCTGAAAATATTTTTCAAACCTCTACCCTTATTTTTTATGATATTTTACATCTCTTCTTGTATACAGCTGTTTTTTTAGAGGTGTTACCTTCTCTTAATAAAGAATATACTCATTATTAGAAGATACTTAGATTATTTTTCTGCAAAATAAAATAGGAACAGCTTCACACATTTTTCTTTTGAACTAGTTCAATTTGATACCCTTATATCTCTACGGTCTTATTTTTCTATTCTTTCTTTCTTTTTTTTTTTATTACTTTCAAGGAATACTATTGTATTCCAGATACTTTATATTGCTAAATTTTTATTGCATAAATAATTTTAGTGCAACTCGTCTCTTGTCTGTAGAAATTCGGTCATATCCCCATAAAGTAGCGATAATGATCGTTGCCAATAAGATTTTTTCGCAAGCTCCCAAACATTACGATTTTCTTCTTAAGTTAACAATATTAAAGCCTAATAATAGACTTCTAAATTTTAAAAAGAAGAGCATTTAAAAATATTATTTGCAACGAATTACTTCATTATAGAGGGTATAATGAAGTAATTCAAGAATGAAGGTAGTACAGATTAGATCGGGACACTAAGAAATTTTCAATTTTATAGCAAGATTATAAACGTAGTTCTTTTTTTTTTCGTGAATACAATGAATCTTTGAGGAATAAATATTTATTTTCACAGAAGTTTTATCTGTTTGTTTTCACTGAATTTAAATTTTCCCTAGGTTGACATAATATAAAATTTCTTAATAATTTTGAAAACTATAAAACAGCATGTAAATGAATTCATACCTATTAATTAAAAACACAGTATTGATAAAAATGATCTTCCTACTGATAATTCATTTTATTTTTACTTGGATATAAAAAGAATCTTATTTTTACAGATTTTAAAATAAAAAAAAAAAAAGTAAATGCATATTTTACAAATTACTTCTAAAACTATAAAACAGCATGTAAATGAATTTCATTTGTATTGATAAAAATGGGTTTCATTTTTCAACGACCAATTTTTACAGATTTGACAAACTAAAAAAAATTGTAATGCGTAAATGCATATTTTACAAATTACTGCTAAAACGTCTTTTAATAAAACAAATGTTCATAATACTAATTTAAATTCAATTTCAGTGAAGATTATGAATTTGTTTTAAAAGGAAATGACTTTTCATTAACTTCTATCTGGATTTTTATCGGTCCCAAACCATGGAACATGAAAGTATATGTTAATATGATTCCAATTATACCAAACGCAAAAAACTTCTTCTGATAGGAGTTATTCTCCATACAGTTAATGTGATTCCTTTTTTGAAATAACATCATGATTCTTTGTTGAACAAATATAGATTTTAGTGCGCTTTCTGACAGTGTGTGAGCTTGAGAAGCAACTTCCAACGATGCTTCTTCTACCATCGAGGCCGAAGCAGTTGTTATAATGAATAAAATAAAATTACCAAGAAAAATACAGTAAAAATGAAATCTTAGAAAAGATCCTTCGAACATTTTTGGGTCGAGGATAACGTTTATTGAATAACACATTAAACAAGAAATAGAAATTATGGATAGGAACACAAGAAATCCAACGTCTTTATCAATTTGCTCCACAACTGATTTTATTACTGAATAATCATGCAGAAATTTTTCAAAGCTGGCCTCTGTAGAATATTAAATTTTTTTTCTATGTGTTGCCGCGATTTGCTGAATAAGGCTCCTAATATGGTTGCTTAGACAATGGTGTAACAAAATCCAAATTATATCGATGGCAATGAGTAGAATATTAAATTTTCAACACACAACGTTGTATTACTAGTACGATATACATAAATGATATGGATAGTACCATAAGGGAAGTGTTGTAATGTAGCAATACGGAAATTGTTATAACAATGTTAATCAATAGAATTACAACTCGTAAAAATAGTCTTATTACAGTTTTAGCAATGTTGGGTTTCGAAACTGATATTAAAGGAAAAATTGCACCACAATAAAATAAAAATGATGTTAATTTATAGGGTGGATCCTTCTCCATATTTTTAAACGTTCTTCATAAAATTAATATTTATTTTGATTAAGCACATAAACATGAAAGAATATAACTATTAGATATTTAGAACTTGCAGAAATATATATTTCATAAAGACGCTTATTTTCACAGGTTTATACTCAACTACTATCATCATTTTTGGTAGAGAATTTGAAGTGAATCGTTTTATAAATTTGTGGGTTCCATCACAACAAGTTTTTATAAATATTGATACTCCAAATTTCTTACAATGGCTTTTATGGCATATTGAATTGCGATTTTGACAAAACCCAATTTTTAAAGTTTTTTTTCAAAGAAAAGTATTGAACACTCTAACGGCAGCTTAACAATTGACATTGTATTGACAATTGAAAGTGTCAAATATTTTTGATAGATTTTGAATTTTATCTCTGACAACAGAAATCAATTCAAATTGTGTTGCATCGTCGTCATCATCATTAGCCCTACAGTGGGCCAAGGTCATCTGCGTAGTGGCAGATTAAATTATGTTGCGCTTTTGTATAACTGAAGCAATAGACGTCATTTGTTTAATACTTTTATTATATTTTGAATTTTATGCTGTAGTGTAATAAAAGACCAATGTTAACAAAAACAGATTATGCAAGTATTAATTGTCAAATATGCTTTCCTGAAATTTTAATCATACAAAGGAAATATTGATTTTCTGTCTTTATTTTTTCCCATTTTTAAAAAATAAATGGATAATGAGAAACATATCATATTGTACCTTTATTAGTTTTTAACACAGTAGTCGCGTTTTATCTGTTTGTTGCCACTGGTATAGATTTTGCAGCATATGCAGCGCTATTCAAAGTGCACACATTACATTTAAATCAAGGAAAGGTGGAGTAAAAACCGAATCAGGAGAATTATCAAATTCACATTTGTCAGTCATGTACATGACTTTTAGCAAGCAAGCAATATTTTAGTAACTTACTATTTTTTGTATTTTAAAATAAATTAAGAAATATAAATTGCAATACACATCATGTGCATGAGGAAATTTCGAGACAAATCTTGTATTGATGAATATTTACAAAATATGAATTAATTATTTAAACTGTTTTTGCTATAATTCCGGTTCGAGATTTTTTCATAATTTTTGGTTTCCTAAAATACGCGTATCCCACTTTGAAACTCAGGGACATTATAAATTGAACACGTGGTGATTACTCACAGCAAGAACGTGAATGTTCAATTATAAATTCAGACATAAAAATACTCTCATTGATTTGATAAATATTGTAAAAAATTACGATTGATCATGCATAAAGAGGAGTGAATGCATAAAAATCTAAGTGAAGAGGAAATTGGAATACATGGGGATATGTTTCTAAAATCTCACCTTCAATTTTATTCATCTGAGTGAATCAAGAACTACTGAAAAATGAAACAAAAACAGAACAACAAATTAGTTAATCAAGCAATAAATAGTTAATAATTAATTAATTAAAAATGTTATTAATTCTTTGGTCAAAAGCAGTCCCTTAAATTTCTGCAACTACAAAATTTTAAATTCCCATCGTGTTAGGCGCATAATAGAAGTGTGTATTTCTACATAAAAGGAAAAAAGCAGAACACACAGCCCAAATGTTATATTTTTTCATAAAATATTTCTTGCAATATTAAATGTAAAAATAATTTTCAAACAATTATTTGTACATTTTTTACATGAATTGATAGAAAACTTTTTCAGTGAATGAACTCTCATTTGACAAATAGTTGTTACTTAACTTGAAATATCTCCGGAAAAATAGTGCTCATAATTAGAAATTTGAACCACAACTAATCAAAACCTTTGCTAATTTTAAATTTACAAAGGATTTCGAAAATTTCTTAACATATTAATTTTTTGGTTCTGAACATAAGTCCTTATTGTCAGTACGATGTGCATGACTAACATGGACAGTATTCTAACAGAATTGTTATAATAACCAAAGAGAAATTATTAATAAAAAAATGAATACAGTTACAAAATGAAATAAGTATTCCGACCATAATTTCAACAATGTATTATTTCGTAACCAGTACTAAAGGGAAAATTGCATCACGTTGATATAAATCTAATTTTATAGGGGAAACTTTTTAAAAATTTTAAAATATTTCTGGCACTTTACTTCTGGCACTCGACATTTCAAAATATTTGAAACCATTTTTGAAATTTATGTTTCAATTTTAACATAATCTTATAATTAGACTAATACATTCATTTTTTAAAAAGTTATAAAAAATTAAATCTAATTATTTGAATATATAAACCATTTACCTAGAAAAACAAATTATTAACAATTTGGTGTTGCACAGTGAAATAGAAGCTTTGCATGTGATTCTATAATTATTCTGATCTGATAAATGTTTTCAATTACTTAATGGATAATTTAATTTTTATATTTTATTTTCCTTTTTAAAATTACGTTTACTATTTATTTACTTTTTTATGCACTAATCAATAATTTCTTTAATATAATTTCATAATGATGATGCTTATCTATTTATTTCTGCCCTTTGATAAATTTAGTTTAATAAATAATTAATATTTTTTCCCTTTGTAGAGCAGCACCTACGTCATAATCCTTTGTCCTATGAGAAAACGCTATTTAGTTGCTATTCTCGAATGAATTAATTTTTTTTCGATAAATTTGAATGATTTTTTTTACAAAGAAAATATTTTTTTTCACTCATGTTATTGTCATAATTTTTTACTTGTTGAAGAAATTGAATGTGGATAAGATATGATTTCAGCAACCGGAATCAATAACAGGAATCAATTTTAGTAGCAAAGTATTTTCATTCAATCAAAATCTTCGAGAAAAATATTGGAGAATACATTTCTCTAAAACAACCTTCAAATTAAATATCTTCATATTAAATATGAGGCCGTATTTCATGTAAACAGGTAAAAGGGGAACAAATGCGCAATTAAATCATAATTTATACAATTTGGAGGTATTTTTGAATACATTTAAGTCAGCCTCGTTGATTTTATATTTACTTTATTTAATCAACCATTTTATTGTTTAAAGTTTCCAGAAAATCATCTTCAATTAGGGTAATTAAATTAAAATTTTATGATAGTTAAAAACTCATATTCTTAGTTTTATTTCCTTTTTAATAATATTCGAGGGGAAGAAATAAATATTATTTTATTACTTTCCACGAAATATTTTTCTTAAAATGGTTTTAATGGTTAAATCAAATGGCTTGTATATTTATATTTTTAATAATAATTTTGATTCATTTAACCTGCAATGTTATTATTATTTTATGCCTAATGTTCTTAACCATTAATATATTAAATTGATTTTTATTATATTTTTTTATTATAAAGTCATAAATTATTTTCAATAATGCATTATCAGAATAAATTGAATACGCATTGAACAATTGACACTCTTTTTACTGTTTAGTCACAGTGACTACGTTATGTCAGCAAGATGACTTCGTTAACGCAGTAACGTGGAGTGCCGTCGGTCGTATGGGGCCGTGTCAAATATAATCCTTTGTAGCGGTAGCTTTAGAGTTTCTCGAAATGCCATTTTCAGACGATAAAATCGGTTTTTGAAAGTGGAAATGCTCGTGGAAGATCGTGGACAAGATCCTACGCGTGCAACAACACAAAACGAGAACCAGTATTTAACACTAACGGCTAGAAGAAATCACACTATGAACACCACTTTCTTTGCAACAGCACTTTTCTTATTTTCCAGAGTTTCGACTTAAACTGTTCGAAATCGAGTTCATCATGTGGGGTTGTTATGCTCTCAAACCTATCATTTGTGTGTCTTTTGACATAGGGCCACCGTGATGCCCACAGGAGGTGAGCACAGGAGCATCAGTGGGGCAACATGCTCTTCACGGACGAGAACAGAGTCAGACTGACAATAGGTGGGGTCTCCTCTGTAGATAACCTAGTGCACGAAATTCTCCCGCATTTGTGCATGAAAGCATTTGGAGAAGACGAGTAATGGTCTGGGCCGGTATTTATATCAATGGCTTCAGTGGCCTGCACATTATAAGGAATGAAGCAGTGACAAGTCGGCGATATAGACGAGATCTTCAGGTCTCTTGTGGTCTGTTCCGCTGCAAAAGTCGAGGAGGAATGCATTCTCATAAATGATAACGGTAAGTCACATCTTACTCACCTAGTCGTAATTTTGTGTTCGAAGATGGAATCTTTCGAATGGATGGATCAACATATCCCTCAGACATGAACCTGGTAGAACATGTTTGGGATTAAAGGGAGAAGAATGCTAGTCGCTTATTACCACCAGAAGCAATTCAGCAGTTGGAAAGTCCCTTGTACAAGAGTAAGAAAGATTGATTACCCCAGATCCTTATTGACAACTTCTTTTGATTTCATGCCTCGTAGCTTCGAAGTTACTTTCAGTCAGAGGAAACCATACCCTTTGTTGAAACACAGTTGCATCCGAGAAATCAAAGTTCTTGATTTTTTGAATAAGATGTAAGAATTGTGCATTTTTATTTACCTATAAACATAGTCAATAAAATTTAATTATTCAATGATCGTTGCTGCTTTTTTTTTTCTCGTAACTGACAACATCAATACAGTCAGCAAAACATTTTCTTATCAGCAGTTTGTATCAAAAATTCATACTATACCTTAATTATTTATATCTTACAAATTACCCAATCACTTATTCCTTACCCTATTTAAAGAATTGAATCAATCAATTTAATTACGCAATCCATAATATACCAAAAATTCATGCAAAAAATATTATTACCAATCTTTCCTTTCATTTTTCATGAGTCAAAATATGAAATATTTGTGCAAGTGAAGGTAGTACAGTTAGATCGGGTTAAGAAAAATTCAATTTTATGGCAAGATTCTCCGCGGTTTTTTTATCGTGTATATAATGAATATTTGCGGGAAAGATTATATTTTCACAGAACATTCAAGTGTGGGTTTTCACTCAATTCAAATATTCACGAAGTTGACAATCTATAAAATTTTTTAATAACTTTGAATACTATAAAACAATATGTAATTGAATATCATAGTTATTAATTTAAAAATAGTTCTTGACAAGAATGATCTTTCTACTGGAAATTCCATTTTTACCACCGATATAGTGAATCTTAGGAGAATAAAGTATAATTAGCGCTGAATTTCATTTGGAGGTTTTCACTAAAAGCAAATTTCACTGAGTTGTTTAACTATAAATAAATGTAATAGCCTTGATTGTGAAAATGCATATTTTACAAATTAGTGTTAAGAAATAACTTTTATGAGAAACGAATGTCCATAATGTTAAATCAAATTGATTTTCAGTGAAGATTATAAATTTTGTTAAAAAGTCACTACTTTTCATCAACATTTATCTGGTTTTTTATCGGGCTCAAACTATGAAACATAAACGTATAAGTTAATATGATTCCAATTATACCAAAAACAAAACTTCTTCTGATAGGAGTTATTCTCCATACTGTCAATGTGATTCCTTTTGAAATAACATCATGAATCTTTGTTGGACAAAAATAGATTTTAATGTGCTTTCTGACAGTGCGTGAGTCTGAGAACCAACTTCTAACGACGCTTCTTCTACCATCGAAGCCGAAGCAGTTATTATAAGGAATAAAATAAAATTACCAAGAAAATACAGTAAGGATAAAATCTCAAAATAATCCTTGGCACACTTTTGGGTCAAGGATAGCGTTTATTGAATAACACATTAAAAACGAAGTGGAAATGATAGACAAGCACACAAGAAATCCAATGTCTTTGTCAATTTGCTCTCCACAAGTGATTTTTATGGTGGAATAATCATCCAGAAATTTTTCAAAGCAAGTTTCACTTTTTTTATGTGTGTTGCTGCGATTTGCTTAATAATGTGACTGATATGGATGCAAACTATTGTGTAAAAATATGCAAATACGTACATTGGCAATTTGTAGAACATAAAATTATGTATTTCCAATAATGTGTAACCTATTTTGCTATAAAGTTCGTTTTCAAATTCATATCCGAAAAGAAAAGCAGATAAGATTTGAAACTCTTGCTTAATCCATAGCTTGAAAGTAATTAGAAAAACTAGAGAAAAATAGCGTTTATAACGATAATTTTAAGCCATAACCAATTCACATCATTGCTAATTTCAAATTTATTCAGGGTTTCAGAAATTTTCTTCAGCTTATTAAATTTTTGGATCAGAACACAACGCTGTACAACTAGTAGGATGTACATAAGCATTATGGATACCACTTTAAGAGAAATGTTGTAAAGTATCAGTGCAGAAATTGTTATTACAACGTTAATCAATACAATTACAACATGAAAAAGTATTTTTGGTTACAGTTTCAACAGTGATAGGTTTCGATACTGGCATTAAAGGGAAAAATTGCACAACAATGAAATAAAAAGGAGATTAAATTATAGGGTGGATCCTTTTTCATTTTTTAAACATTCTTCATAGAATTAACGTTTATTTTGATTAAGCACATATACGTTAATCATACACACAAAACCCCATATCAATTAGATATTTATAAATTGCAGAAATATTTATGTTTCATATAGACGTTTATTTTCACTGCGGTACACTCAACACCAGTCTTAATTTTTGTTAGAGTATCGGAAGAGAATCGATTAATAATTTCTGTGGTTCTATGACAACCAGCTATTAGAATTATTGTTATTGGAAATATTTTAACAATCACTTTTAAAGGATATTGTTTTGGGATTTTGAAAAACTAATTTTTACTGCTTTATTCATTGACGTAATTATCAAGAAAAAAAATTTTATCTTCCTAACGCAATCTCATTATTTTTCCATTGTATTGTGAATTAAAAGCTTTCAAAGCTCATCTATAATCATTTTCATTTCAAACAAATTGTGTTTATTATTAAATTTCCTTTTTTTTTCTGGTATTCATCCATGATTTATTTTGTATTATAGTTATCAAAACACAATTCAATTTACGTAATTTATGTTTCGTCTTTCCATAAAGGAAGATGAGAAGCATAATTTTATGATTATTTTATAATCATTTCTTATGTTCAATTTAAAATGTCATTAAGTGAATTAGAAAAGATCAAATTATGTAAATAAAACAAATTATGTAAAAGTTAAAAGTAAAACATGCATTGCTGAAGTTGTAAGGAAACGAAGTGCTGTTTAGTTTTCTGTCTGTATTTTTATATTTTAAAATAAATGGATAAAATCAAATCATATTATACCTTTAATATTTTTTAACCCAGTTCTCGCAATTTATTAGTTAATTGCTACAGATAGTGTAGTATATTCAGCATAAACTCAATTACACTCTAGTAAAGGTGGGGGATATATCTGGAAAATTTTCAAACTCGCATATGCCAGTCTTGTGAATTATTGAAATTTTATGCAAACTAGTAGTATTTTAATAATTTAGGTATTAGTCATTTTTGATATTTTAAAAATAAATTAAGAAAATAAATTACAATGCACACACGCACTGTGAATGAGACAATTTGGTTTCCATCCATGTACTGCTGTATATTTGCAAACTCTAAGCAAATCATTGTAACTTTCTGAGTATAATTAGCATTTTCTCGTTTTTCTCAATTCCTTCTATTAGCTCACACTCTCCCCTATATATATATATATCTTGTTCACATTTTCAATCGTTCATGAAATACTTTTTTATTCATCCACTCAAGTTCAAATACATTTTTTTAACTTGTAGTGGATGACACTTGACGTTAATACAGTTTTTCAAATATTAATTCAGTAATTAAATTTAATTAATTAATTTTAATTTTTTTTTTTTAGATTTAAGTTACTTATATCTACCATTAGATGGCACCAGATAAACTTAAAAAAATGAAGGAAAATTATTTATTAAGGACTTTCTGCAGTAGAGTGAATAAAAAGAAGGAATTGACTTTAAAAAAATTTGTTTTTATATTACTTGTTTGTTGGCAATTTGACAGTTATGATAATGAAATGAAATGAAGCAAATTTGCTCGTGTATAAATAAGAAAAGATACACGAGGTGTATTTTAAAGGATACATTTCATACCAACATAAAAATCGAATCTATTCTCATCACGGAATTTCTCATTGCTCATAAACAACTTTTTTTTTTAAAGGACTTTCTGCAATATAGTGAAAAGAAGTAGGAATTGACTTTAAGCTAGCTTAATGCATGATACTACTTGCTTAATGCATAGAAAGAACAGGTGGTGATTAGTCAATGCAAGGATTTGGACATTAGTCATAAATTCAGACATAAGAAAACTCTTCACGTGTTAATTAAATGTAGATAATTATGAAATTTATTGATAAAGGATAATATGCATAAAAAGGTAAGTGATGGGAAAATTGGGTACCATGATACCAAATAGATTGGATTGGGGATGCGTATCAGCAAAAAAAAATATTCAGTGCTTGTACTAGGAAGTTTATAGCAGCATTCCACTATAGTAGCTTTATATAAAATTGTAAAATTTCTTTCATTAAAAAAATTTTTCAAATGTCTTGACGCTCGTTATATTTATTTTCTTTAGGCTATATTATCGCAGAAAATTCCTTCCATGCTTCTTGATGGGACAGTTAGTTTTATTTGAAAATGATTATTGATGGTTAGATCTGAATATACAAATATAATTTCATCTTAGTAAAGTCTGCGCTCAAATGGTACGAGCGATAAGTTTGAAGGGTGTATAGATAATGTTTAAGTTTTCTTTAAAAATCTAATTAATAAGGAATTTTGAATTACTATGTGTAGAGACAATAACCTACATATGTTTAATCAAAAATAAATTATAGTAAAATAAGGAAGATAAGTATAAAATTTGAATAGGCTCCATTTTTTCATTAAATACAACTACAAAAAATTCTGCGCAGAAATATCTTTTGGAAGAATGATTATTTTTAAATAAGTTTTTATTTGTATTCCTTTTTTCTGATTTCTTCTCAAGAGTAATTGGATAAATTGAGATAAATCAGCTCAAGCGAGCATTAAGCACAAAGTCAAGTCAAGCCAAAAATGAACATGTTCTTCTCCATTTGATTTTTTTTCGATAATTAGCTTGTATAAAGATCATGATCTTTTGGTTTTGATTTAATATGCTATTGCTTTAATTTATCTACGCATATTTGGCCTAATTTACAATCGAATTCTATTTAAACAGTGCTGTTTATCAGTTTGTGGTCTCATAAATAGTTTTAAAATTCATTTTTAGAAGAAATCAAATATATTAGTTTTCAGCTTCTTTTTTTTTTTTGGGGGGAGGGCCTCTTTCTTTTCAAAATTCTTTGTTAAATTTCCTCTCGAATGAGATAACATCCCAGATTACACCCTAAATCTGCAAAACTTCCTCTTTTAAGAAACTGTGAACTCTCATTATTTAAATTTCATTGCGAATTTTTTATGACTATAAATAACTATAGTACGCGATAGGAAAAAAATAAATAAATATTTACTGGTGATATGTTATTGTTGTCAATAAATCTGTGAAGACTAAAAATACTGCATAAGCATATATTTGTGCATTACATGTTGTCATTAAAAACATCTCCTGTTATCTGTATTCGTTACCCCACCTAAAACTTTCAAAATTAATGGTTTATATTGAGAGAGAGCATTGTCCAAAAATTGTTTTCAAATGTGCTTGTGAAATTCATGTATCCAGACTATCAGTAGTACTTTTGGTACTCTTTTTGCACTACCAATTATCACGCATCTTACTACTAGTAAAATATTAAGAATAAGTGAATAATATTAATTATGTACTTTCTTACTAAAGAGAGTAAGAGAAT
>BPLR01018948.1:0-23285 GCA_021605095.1 Caerostris extrusa
TTTTATTTAAAACTATATTTCAAAAAGTAAGTTATTTGAAAATCTTCGTATTTCTGCATAGGTTAAAAAAATACTTTAAAAACTAAAATGTGAAACAAATTGTACTCAATATTTTTTTGTACTCAATTACTTATACATCAATTTAAATTCACAATTATTTTGGTTTTATTTTTCTATCTTTAAATAAGAATTTATAAAAAACAGTTATTTGAAAACATTATGTAACTTAAGTTCCTATTTTTTTATTAAAATATCTAGTATTTTTAATTTACTATAATTATCATTTTGAAAATGTTTTATAGAATTTGAAAATAAATTAAACATTCTTTTAAAAGCTTTAGAAAATATTTTATTTATTTTGAAATTATTTTTCACGAGATTGTGATATCGGAATATATAGTTTGAAAGAATTTAATTTTTGGAGACAGATTCAAAAAGGAACACTATACAAATCTGTAAATTGAATGAAGACACCTATCTTCAAAATAAATAATCTCAAAATTTGGTCATTTTTTTTTTCATTTGCATTTAGTTCATTTCTTAATGTTTTATAAATATAATGTTCAAATGTGACTGTTCCATGAACAATAACATCAATAGGTAAAGAAGGCATAACCTGGGTGGGCATTTAGAAGCAACTGCCTCACATTTGAATCCTCTATAAAGGAAAAATCCAGAACACTACCACCAGACAAACTATTGATTTAAGACGCTTTTAAACTTGTTGTCACAATCAACAATGTGTCTCCTGGTTTTTGAAAATAGTGACCGCAAAAAATGATAACAGCAGATTCAAACTTGAACTCACCTGAATAACTCAAAACTAAGACATTAAAATTTTATTCTCAAATAAAAAATTAAAATTATTTAATAAAATAATAAGGTATCTTTCATGGAATTAACTTGGTTATTTAAACAACAGAAAAAAATAGGAAAGCTTCATAAACAAAATAATTAGCTATTCATATTGTAAAGTCTTGGCTTATATAAGACATATAATGGCTTCAACAATAGGGACACTTTCAAGTTCATTGGAATAGTTTAATGTTTTTTTACAAGCACTATATATATATATATATAGGTATATACACAACTATATTTATTACATTTTATTATTTACAAAAATTTAAAAATAAAAAAAAATTAATTTAATTCGCAAGTGCAGTTCCCTCCAAGAACAGAAATTTTTAGAGTTCTTTAGTCTAATTCGAATATATTTCACCAGGTCTGTGGCAGACACGAAATCACAAGGCGTGATACACGAAACCCCAAGGGACTACTTTGTAAGCAGGCGGAAACTCCGGCCTGTTCAATTACTTTCAGAAAACAACACTTCTTGTCGAAACGTCGCAGAATTCTCTCCTTCTTTCTCCAAAACTCCCTTTAAGAGAGTCCGTCAAGCTGGGTGGTCATCTTCCCTCACTTCTCATTAGACTAGACACTTACTCAACAGCATGGCTTATCTCCAATCATGGCGTAACAACTCATAGTATAGTTCATATTCAATCTGTAGTTATTTTCATCTGTGAAGGTAGAACAGACATTTGATAGTTTCATGAGATCTCATTATCCATTATCCATGTTAAAAGATTTGAGTGACAGGTGGTTCTCATTAGTACAAAACACTGTGTATAATATAACTATCTACAACATTGATTATCTCCAGATCAAATTTGAATGATAGGTTGTAATTAATGTTACTTATTAAAGAATACATATTCCTCTCTTCTGAGAACGGAATGCTGCACCTCTTCCGGAGGGAAAATATACTATAAATATACTATACTATAACTATACTCCTATACTATAAATAATTATAATTGTGAGGAATTAGCAATAGTACAATAGTAAACATTTCGGATTTTTAAATCTAACTTGATAAAATTATTATTATTATTTGCTTATTTTCATGGTGTGTTATACTTAAAGACAGGGATTCAATAAGAATTTATATTTTAATAATTTTAAATTAATTACATTTTGCCTACATTAATGTTATGAGAAGTTTCGAAATCAAATTTATTTAGAAAACAGTCTACTGAAACTCATTTGCAATTTTTATGAATAATATATTCAAGAATTATACATTGGACTGCTTTCTTTATAAATGTTATTTAGTTTATTTAAATTTATCCATGCAAATTGTTGCAATGCGACGGATTTAACTAAAAATCCTTTAAATTATACATAATGTGTCTCCAGCAATTTGTCATTTTTTTTTTGTAAATTTTTCAAACAAAGAGGTTTATTGTCTCATATTTAATTGCAGTTGTAGAAAAATATCAGAAATGGAGACAATAAACAAAATTTCAAACTGTTGCAAATTGCAAAAAAAAAAAAAAACATTATCTTATGTTTTGTCACGTATAATATTTTTGAAATTTGTCTGGGTAATATACATAATTATACTAAGAATAAATATATATGAGTTGAACGTCATTATGCCCCACTGGTTCGTACTTTATTTACTTTATTTATAAATAAATCAGTCTTTACTAGTTAATAAGCTGCAGTTGCATTAAGTTTCTAAGCACTGACGGGAAAATAAGCGAGTTGATACAATTATTGTCATTTAATTTTTAGGAACCATAAGTTTTGATTTGAAATGAAATTTCTGAAACAATATTTTCTCTAAACGGAAATAAACTGTCTACTTTTAGGGCAAATGAAATTATAGGTTTATATTCATACTCTTTTGAGTAAACAAATTTCTGAATTCAGGCTATGAAATACTGGAAGTAAATTTTTAGTTAAAGTGTAATTTATCACGCGATTTTTTTATATTTTTAAGCACACATCTATAGTAACAAAAAAAAACCAAATTACATCAAACTTGTTTCCAAAGGTGCGAAATTTGCTGATGATGTGTAATGATGTTAATGTATAAAAATATATTTTTTCTAGAAAAAAACCTTATATTAAACAAATGAATAGTTTTAAACTCATTTATAATAGACTATACAACACTAACGGTTTTTCTCGTCTGGCACAGGAATTAGCGAAATTTGTATATATTTTACAGTGTATATATAAATGTATGGTTTATATATGGTATATACATATTTTATATTGGATACTCTACTTAAGCGGGTAAAAAGTTTTAATCTGTGCTCCTAAATCTTGAAATTAATGTTCTCCCCTTCAAACCCTATGGTGAATTTTCTAATTTACAGTTTTGCTGAAACTCGGTTTATTCAAGAGATATATTGAAAACTTTTCTTCAATTTGAGCCTCAAAAATTCATTAACACATTTAAAATTGTTAAGCAATAATCCTGCACTTCCCTTTTCTGTCATCTTTTATAAAATATATAAAACAGTTTGATGTATAATGTAATAATATAATATAAAATAGTTTGATTTCTTTAATGAAGAAATGATGAAAGATGATTGATAATTTAATGATTTTCTTTATAAAGCATTACTTTTACTTTTATAACCTTTATTTTTTTATTAAGTAATGCTTTATAAAGACAAATTACCATTAAAGAAATCAAAATGTTTTTTATTTTCGTATAAAAATATATATATATATATATAGTGTCATTATCAAACTGTTTTATATTTTTGCATAAAATATACATATATAGTTTTAGACGAAAATATAAAAGATATTTTTTTATAAAGTAGCAAAGGAAGTCTGTTTATAGAATTCTTTTAAAAATAATTTAATTCATATTTTATACCAAAATATAAAACAGTTTGACTTATTTAATGAAGTAACTTGTCAGTATAAAGCATTACTTATATATTTACTTTTTAAGCTTTCCTTCTTTATACAGTAATGCTTTATGAAGACAAGTTACTTCATTAGAGAAATCAAACTGTTTTATATTTTCGTATAAAAGTACATATATAGTTTTTTTTTATGAAAATATAAAAGGCATTTTCGTATATAATAGCAGAACATGTCTATTTATAGCATTTTTATTAAATTTATTTAATAAAAATGTTTAAAACTTAATATGCTATCGTGAATTATCATTTTTTGTTGCAAAAATAATAATAATTTATTTATTTTTCTATCTTCGTGAAAATTTATTTAAATTAAAGAAAGAATTTATTATTTAATAAAGAGTTGCAAATATTAAATTATTATGCTCTTTTGTGAATTGTGTGCAGAGTTTTCTTACTGCAGCTGAGATTAATTATAATATCTTAATGGTTATTACCAGATGAATATTTAAATGCAAAACTTCTGCGTTTTAACTAAAATAAGTTTTTTATCCATAAATCTCTCAGGTTAATTATTTAGTGAGTAGTTCTTGCTTTTTCACAGAATTCATTAATTATACAGTTTCATTTCCATAGTTCTTGAATATTCAAACAGTCATATGTCTCTTGAGAAAACTAGGCATATTTTTTAATTGTAAACTACTGAGTATTTTTGTTTAAGAAATGTCTAGACAATTTTTCTGTTAATTAAGTATTTTTTTCATTCAAAAGAAACCAATTATACATGTGTTAATGATTTAAGAACTCATTTTAGATCATGCTAAATGTTTACTAAATTAATGAATTTTGCTTAAAGCATTTTATTTTTAATTTTTAATGAAACAATTCTTTAATATATAAATCCTCAACTTTTCATGTGTTTTAAAAGTGTATTATTTATAATTCATAATTGTGTTTTGTTTCCATTTTTAAGTAAAAGATGTTCTACATATGAGAACGTCACAATATTTAAATCAACAATTAAACTTTAAACGAGGTCATTTGTATTTAGTTTAAAGCTATACTGTTAATTATTAATTATGTTTTAGAAAAATATCAATATTAAATTTATTTTGCAAAAAAAAAAAAAAAAAAAAAATTGTTGTAAGAGCTGAAACTTTGTAAAAAAATATTTTAAATTTAAAAGCAGTTTGTTATAAACTTGTTAGTTTTATAGCTATAATTTAGGGATGCTATTTTTTCCAACATTAAATTGCTTTTTACAATTTTAATTAAAACTTTAATTGATTCATAATGCATATTGTTTTTAAAGTACAAAACCGAAATCACATCCTTAATAGTTTGAATAGCAATTACTAAAAACTAATTTTTTATTTGCAAACATATCTCATGATAAAAACCGTGATTTTTTTATTAAATCAGTTAGTAAAATTGTATATATTCCAAACTAACACATAATAGATTGAACATTAGAAAATTTCTAATCTAATTATACAGTAAATCTTAATTCACTCTACATAAATTCAGTTCTCTAAATAAGAAATAGGAATAATATTTTAATAGCAATAAAAGTAGATCATGAATGTTACTACATTTGGATTCAAAAATTACAAAAAACTTATTTTAAACACCAATATTGTTTTCATAAAAGTGTGACGTGGATTATAATTATTACGTTTTTTTTCTTATGTGGATTATTTCTTATTGTGGAAATATTTCTTAATAATAATAATACTAAGAAATATTTCCTTCATTAAAATCATTTTATTTCTTTTGGATCTAACTAATTATCCAATTTTGGATAACTTCTTTTCCACATCGTTTAGTTATTCAACTTATGCTATTTCTTGCATTTTTATTTGGTTTTATAACCCATCTGACATTTCCGTAGGGATAATGAAAGAATTATGTCTGTAATGTCATGTGAAGATAAAATTACGTGTTCTGTCATCTATTAACAGATTTTTTGAAAGTATTCTATCGTTATCAAACAATAGCTTGTCATAAATGCAGAATATATACTACTGTGCCCAAAAAGTAAAACCATCTTTTTTTTCAGAAACTCTTTATTTATTCTTACAAAATTTCACCTTCACCAAATTTCACTTTCACCTTTCACTTTCACAAAATTTCACCTTTTATCACCTTCAAAATAATCCTCTCCGGACACAATGCAATTATGCCACCTTTTTTTCCAATTCTCAATGCATGCTAAACAGTCATCGGCAGGAATGGCCGTCAAAGCGCGTTCATGTTGAATCTTTTTAATCGACTCAAAAGTGGTCTTTTGAGTGAATAAATAGCCAGAAGTCGTACGGTGTAAATACGGTGGTGGCGGAAAAGTATGTGTTTCATTTTTGGCGAAAACGTCACGAAGAATCAATGTAGTGTGAGTTTTCGCATTCAGTGTTTTCGGTAAAAATTATGATTTAACGTGTGTTTGAGGCCCATAATGGCACTGGCCGATTCTTTTGAAATTTCAACATCATCAGCAAGGTTTCTAATTGTAAATAAACGGTTTGCAAGCACCAAATCTTTAATTTTTGGACATGAGCTTCGTCAGTTGAGGTTGGTGATCGACGACTCTTTGTCTTCAACGTTTTCTCTGCCTTCTTTGAACTGTTTTTGCCACTTCTAAACATTTCTCTCTGATACAGGAATGCTCACCGAATGCCTTCTGCAACATTCTATACGTTTTCGCAAACAAAATTAAATGCAAGTTATTTGCTCAATTAATTCCGACATTCCAAAAATAGCTAGAATCAGTTTTAGCCTTTCAGAAAACCAAGCGTAACTGAAACACTAGTGAATATTTTGACGTAAAATGTCACGCAGATGTCAAAGACAGTGCCCAGCAACCTAAAAAAGAAAAAAATTGAAATACCATATACCGGGTAGTTTAAATTGAAAAATAGTCTTACTTTTTGGACAGAGCAGTATTGAAAAAGAAACATTATAAAGGAATAGCTCTTCTGATTTTTATAGAAATGGATAAATTACTATCTAATTTTCTATTAATCTATTAATTACTTATTAAATTAATTATTAATTAATTAAATCAATTTTTAATACAACAAACAGAATTTAATTATTGGAAAGAAGGAAATAGAGGGCAAATATTTTTACAACAATTAACATTAAAACACATGTGGAAAAGAACTACAATGATCGAATTGTTGAAACAATGGACATTATTACAAACAACTATTGTTTATTGTTACAATACGGAAAAATTCAGAATGTATAATTACATTCAAAGAGTCAACATCATCACTTTTTATCCATAATTTTAATATCAGTAGTATGGAATATGGAAATCATCAATAGTATGGAAATCATCAACCATCAATAGTATGGAAATCATCAATCATCAATAGTATGGAAATCATCAATCATCAATTATATGGACATTATCAATCATCAATAGTATGGAAATCATCAATCATCAATAGTCTGGAAATCATCAATCATCAATAGTATGGAAATCATCAATCATCAATAGTATGGAAATTATCAATCATCAATAGTATGGAAATGATCAATCATCAATAGTATGGAAATCATCAATCATCAATAGAATGGAAATTATCAATCATCAATAGTATGGAAAAAATATCAATCATCAATAGTATGGAAATCATCAATCATGAATAGTATGGAAATTAAGAAATGAAGTAAAGGATTGTCACCATCTAGATATAGTTACCGTTTGGATTTTGTTTGTATTGCTCACATTCAAGCCTAATAAAATATTGCCTCGCCACTCTGAATCTTAAACCCTCCATCAATATTTCAATTCCAGCCAATCCTGAAAAATAATTCAAAATGTAATTCACATTCTCATACGATTACGTTCAAGATTCATTTTAACTGAACTCCATCAAGCCTAACTTCCTGCCTCCTTATTTAGATTCTGAAAATCTTCAATTATCAATATTTCCATTTCGAAAAATACCAAGAAATCAATAACCAAAGATATTCTGCACATTAAAATCTTGAAAATTAGAATTATAACAGCAGATTCATCCAAAGTCATCCGAAGCTCAACAGAAGTAGAAATCAAGAATGCTGCAATAGGTATTTCAATAACTTTGTCAATCGAAGAAAAGTTAAAAAATGGTAAAATTTAGACAATGGAATCAATAAAAAACTAACAAGTAATAAAGATTAAAGAAGACTTTTAACATCAAAAGGTATAATAACGTAAAGTAATAAGTGTAACTTCAGTAACCAATAACCAAATTGTAATTATTGAAAATAGAAATCCGGAAGCAAACGATTAAAAAATAGCTTAAAAGTAATATCAAATAGTTCTCCCAAAACTCAATAATTTCACAATTTCATTAAAATGAACTCAAACAGCTGCCATCAATATTAAAAAATAACAGTGAATAGTTAACATAAAATTGTATATAGAACATGTCTGCCGTTATTTTGTCTGGTTTTTGTTTTGTCTGAACCTCAAAAAAAAAAAAATAAAACTGTAAATTTGTCCCTTGTCATGTTCTGTTTTGTCTTGTTCGTGTTTCGTCTCTTTCAAAAAAAAAAATTTAAAATGCAAATTAGTCCTTGTCATGTCATGTTTTGTCTTGTTCGTGTTTTGTCGCTTTCAAAAAAAATTAAAAATGTAAATTTGTCCTTTGTCATGTCATGTTTTGTCTTGTTCGTGTTTGTCCTTTTCAAAATAATTTAAAACTGTAAATTTGTCCGTTGTCATGTCATGTTTTGTCTTGTTCGTGTTTTGTCGCTTTCAAAAAAAAATTAAAAATGTAAATTTGTCCTTTGTCATGTCTTGTTTTTTGTCTTGTTCGTGTTTTGTCGCTTTCAAAAAAATTAAAAATGTAAATTTGTCCTTTGTCATGTCATGTTTTGTCTTGTTCGTGTTTTGTCCCTTTCAAAAAATTTAAAAATGTAAATTTGTCCCTTGTCATATGTTATGTCTTGTTTGTGTTTTGCTCCCTTCAGGTTCTTTTCTATCTATTTAAAAAATATTCGAAATTTTATCCTTAGTTGATGGCAGCTTGTGTATAGTGTTTGCAAAAAAAAAAAGTTCATCATCTTTCATTGTATATATAATTCATTATTTTTTGTACATATTCATATTTCTCTATCTTTTATTTATTTCTCTTTTTTTCTTCTGTATATAGTGTATATTTTGTATAGTTAGGTTGTATATTTATATTTAATTTTTCAATTTTTCATTTTTATGTTCATATAACGTATGTATAATCAATTATTAATTTTTACGTTAGTGTAACGTATATATATTCAATTTTTCAATTTCTGATTTCTACGTTAATATAACGTATGTATATTCAAATTTTCAATTTCTGATTTTTATGTTAATATAACGTATGTATATTTAAGATAATTTATATGTAATAAATACATATTTAACTAAAACTTGTCTATTTCTTTCATTATTTAATGCAAAATTCTAATTTAATACATTTATGACAGATTCGTATGACTTTCACTTGTTTTTTCGATTATCTATCAAACTATCAAGACAATATTAATAAAATTATAAAATGGTATGCGATAAATTACAAGAACTTTTATTCATACATATGTTTTGAAATATTTTGCATGCTTTATTTTTAAAAAAATATTATTTCGAATAATCTAAAAATGCAAAAGCCATTCATTGTAAATACAGCTCATTATTAGGTATTACATAGAATCACTTTTAGAAAACAAATGTTATCTACGGTATGTAACAAACAATTTCTTTTATAGCTAAATTAAGTACATACAATAATTTCTAAAAATAATAACAGATCAGTCTAACTATTCATTATTCATCGTGAAATTCATCGGAGAAAATAGTCAGATAATTTTAAAACTGCATTTTATAGTTATTTTAAAATTTTATAAAAGTTGTAATCTAACCATTTCTAAACGAAGAACAGTTTTGCTATAGAAAGTATTCTTTTTGAATGCCAGCACTTTGAACATAGGTTCTGTCTACTAAAGAGGTAGATATGTAAGCCACCAGAATAAGCCAGATTGCATCACTGAGGACATGATATAGTTCATAAAACACAATTTACCATTACTATTTTTAATGAACATCTCGAAGCTCAGCTCTGCCCCATCAGAAACAGATTTTGGTACAATATGATCAACTCTTATATGATCCTGAAGTCAATATGATCGACTGTAGTGCCAGAGAACTCATATTCGAGACCACGAACACCAAATGTTGCATCAACTGCTTTCTGAAATGAGGGGAATCGTTGGATAATCGGATCGGATCGATATTTAGCTGCTTGGTAGGAGTTCTCCTGATGTTCTTTTATATGACACTCAAATACGAGCTTGCTACGCCTGAAAAATATCTATTATATTTTTAATATTGCTTTTATCTTCGCCACTTAGTCCAGTCACTGTCGGATCTGGACGGTATTGGAAAAGTAGTACTGAAGAAAAAGATGATGTAAACAAACCTTTTATAACACAGAATTCCAATTATTGTCAAATTATTATAAAAACAAATTTTACCATTCATACCCACATATTTATATTTAAATGTGTTGCAGCTACGAGTTGTAGTCGATATCAAAGGGGATTTTGCAGAAATATATACACTCAAGAGCCAAAACATTATGACCACCCCTACATTTTGCAATGAACTCGCCTGGATGACGTGGAAGGCACGTGATCAGGTGAAAATGGTATTTAACTGGTATTAAGTGAGGGTATTAATCCATGCCAAGGTGGGTTGAAGCTGTGTTGAGCGCCAAAGGTGGGCCAACTCGTTATTGACAGGTGGTCATAATGTTTTGGCTCTTGAGTATATGTATGTGTGTATGTGTGTGTAATACCAACCCTTAACAGATTATTTATCAAAAAAAAAAAAAATCATTATAAAGCCAATTTTAATGATTAAAAAAACGTTCAGCGTTGACTAAAAAAATAATTTGAATAATGTTCGGAAAAACTATAAAAAGTGGTATTGAATTTTCTGTCACAGGGATAGCCTACACCCTACCCCTGTCTATAAATACGGGGCTTATTCATCCCGTAAGATTATAATATTTTATGTTAGCAAAAATGGGGTAGTAATAGTTCCATGTCTTTAGATGAAGGAAGTCTGTGGACATTGTAAGGGATTTTAGCATACAATTATGAGAGCAATGATTACAATTAATAGGTATACCACCAAATTTTGAATTTGGCAGGTATGCCTATTAATTTCACCTAATATTTTAGGTCCGTAAATACACATGGTTCTTGATGAATGTCAACAAAATTATAAAAAGGATACAGAGAAATGTACTAAAGAAATATTGTCTTTCCTTTTGAATGGACAAAGCGAATCATGTAACCCTCAATTATACAGCAATTTGTTTCAGATACTTACTGTAACTCAGAATGAATTAATAGAAGGTTGAAAAATACAAAGTTGACAATTCCGTGTGTATTTCCTGCTTAACAGACATATGTTTAGTGCTGTACACACACGAATAAACTAGTAATGTCATTCAAAATTATTTATAATTTAACCTTTTTCGAAGCTCACCTTTTATCTTTGAACTAGAAAAAAATGTTGTTAAAGTTGGGAAAACTATAAAAAGTGATGTTCAATCTCCGATGATGATGTCTCAGAGATAGCACAGCACCCTACTTCTGTCTATAATTACAAACCTGATTTAATCATACATGATTATAATCTTTTACTGTTAGCAAAAAAGTGGGAGGAATACTGCCCTGTCTTTAGATTAAGAAATGCGCGGAAGTCGGTGTGTATTGTAGGGGATGTTAACGTACAATTCCTAGCTGAAATTATAAATTTGGCAGGTATACCTATTAATTCACCTAATATTTTAGATCTATAAATACACATGTTTCTTGATGAATGACAGCGAAAATATAAAATTGTTTCAGAAAAATGTATTAATTAATTTTTTTTTTTTTTATTATTATTATTTTTTTTTTTTTTTTTGCGTAGGGAAAGTGAATTATCTAACCCTCAATTATATAATACTTTGTTTTGCAAAGTTATTGTAACTCGCTGTCACACGGAAGGTTGAAAATACAAAATTGACAATTGCGTGTGTATTGTCTCCGTAACAGACATGTGTTTAGTACTGCCCACATACACGATTCAACTAGTAATGTCATTCAAAACTATTTATAATTTAACCTTTTTCGAAGTGTACCTAGTATTCTGAAAAGAGAAATGGTGTTTTAAATTAATAAATGCATTGTATGAGAAATCTTATATAATGATTTACATATATAAATGTTTTTTTATGAAAAATAATGCTTGAACAAGTAAATTTTTAAAGAAACTTTCCTACACAGAAAATTTTATATTTACAGAAGTATTAAATCCTTCAAAGGAAAACATTAAATATCTATTATGGCTCATCTCATATATGATCCATAGTTTCGTTCATCATAAAATATTTTTGATAAAAACACCGAAAAATTATTTTTAAATTATTATTAAGCAAAATCTACAGAAGAGCAATTTTGTAAAAATTATAATTGATTCCAGAGAAATAATTCAATCCAGAGATTATAATTCGTTTCTGAGACGACATATTTTGTTTCTTCTTCTTAAATTTAGTCTGCATAACGTCGAAATAATATCTATGTCAACTGTTTTTTTTTTTCAGTGAATATTATTAACTGAATAAATAATTACCATTTCTTGAAGAATAACCATATGCAAATTTTTCTAAAATCAAATTGTAAAGTAGATACCTTAAGATAAAGATACTTTTATTTGTGAATATGTAAGTATGTTTATCAAAACATTTAATAATTTCCTTTAGTTTTCTTTTAAAGAAGAAATTTAATTTTTTAAATACGATATTTGATAATGAATGTCTGCTTACAGTTGGTGTTATTAACAAAAGAAAAAAATAAATAATAACTAGAGGTATTTCATTTTAATCGATAAAATATTGAAAAAGAACAAATCTAGAATTCTCTAATTAATCTAGAATTTAATTAGCTTTAATATTTTTTAATTATTTAAAAAAATTTTCAATGAAATATTTCATACATAATGAGTGAATAATAAAAAAGAGCTATTAAATTTATTTCCAAATTAAATTTACATATGGACCTTATTATCAAAATAAATGTAAGAAATAAATTACAATTTTAGGTTTTTTTATTTAAAAATAGAATTTTTAAAATCTAAATCATTTGCAGCTAAATATTTTTTTATCGCGAAATAAAAATACAATGAGATATATTTCTTGAAACCGTTTAAAATGACGTCTTCAGCGATGTTATCCACAACGTATTTTCATAAAAGTTCTCCCTTTTTAAACAAAGTACATAATATATAAAAACTCAGCAAGAAAAAAAAAGTCTAAAATAAAGCACGTTTTAAAAAACATCAAGGTAGCTTTCCTTGAAAGCAATTAAGTTATTAATTTTCCTTGAATTAGATAGGAAGACATTTACCTAGTATCACTTAAACAATTCCGTTTTTGCTGTAGAAATTAGTATGCTGGCCATGCTCTTCATCATTAATCTAGGTAATAGCAGGTCAACGGTAGCAAATAAGTTGCTGCACTTTTTTAAAACCGACGTTTAAGGTGAAAATATGGAAAAGCGTTGATGAATATTTCAGAGACAGTGTAATGTTCACGTACTATGAGTCTGTGTACTCACTGTAACCGCCCGCTTCTCTTCTGCCGCCAGAAATCATTTTCTGGCATTTCATGAATCTATAGCGTGGACATAGTAAAGTTGCCCAATAACATTTTTAAATATTATTACAAGCATAAGGGACTATCCATGAAGTTTCTTTTCTTGGAACAATTTTTTTTTTTGTTTAAGGTTAAAATGTCATTCGCTTAGGCAACATAAAAAGTGTCATAAAATGTTCTTCATACGATTTGGATTTTTTGTTGTTAAGTATTGGTCTTCTATTTATGTATAACAGAGATAGTCTATCGACGATCGAAGAAGGAAAAGACTTCTGGTGTAAAAATAATAAATAAACATAAATAAATAAAAAAATTGAAAAAAAATAAGAATTTTAAATTTGGTTGATCGATCGATAAATTTAACAAAAAAAAAAAAATGTAGGACTATAGTAAAAATTTCCATGCGAATAAAGGAAATATTAAATTTCTTTTTGCTGTTTTTGAATTTTTTTTTTCGTTCTTTATTAGTCAATTGTTTTAAGCATACTTTATTTTCAAATCAAATTTCTTAAACCAATTAATAACAGAATAAAAATATTTCAAATAATTATACAAAAAATGTACTTGTGTGTACTAAAAATTTACTTGTAATTTAAAGTTTTTCAAAAATTAACATCAAATACAAATAAAAATTAGGCAGCACAATTTTGGTTGGAAAACCATTTTTATTTCCACATTTATTTGTCATAAAAAATATTTGTTTTTATTATTTGTTATTTATATAATTGGAGCCGTAAATGTTAAATAAATAATCACTTTAATAGATATGAATGTATAGGAAGATTTATTGGATTAAAAAAGTTCAGTTCGACGTCAACAACAAAGCGATGACTTGATTCAGTGATTTATAAATATAATAAATTTCCTTTTAGTACAAATCTATTTTTAAAAATTATGATAAATTGCCCCGTCATAATTATCATCGCAAACACACCTGGTAAGATAATTAACCTGCGCGTTGTTACAGTTAATGTCACCGGCAGGTTTGACAACCTTAAATCTTCAACAGTGGGACGCAAAAAGTAATTTTCGACAATAGCGGATTCCTTACAATGCGAAGAAAATTACTTTTCCCGAAGTAATTATCTTCTGAAGATATTTTGAAAGAGCCACCTGACAGTATTGTCTTAAACATCAAATGTTGTATCCTTGCTATTAGAGAATCATGATAACTTTTCATTACGAAATACCATGCATATTTATTTGGTAAAATTATTGAATTTCTTCAATATTATGAAATGCAGATTACAAAGCATTAAGCAAATTTGTAGGGATTTAATGCAGCTAATTAAATAGGGAAACTTTTAAAAATAACATAAAAATGTTGTTTTCAAGTTATATTTTGAATTGTTTTTTTCAAAATTGTTTGACAAGTTAATAACATAATTATTAAAAAAATTTAATACATAAATAGGTACGATGTCATATTATAGTTTCTATTATTAACAACTTATATATTTTCAAAGTAAGCTTAGAATTGTATGTGTAAAACTATGTTCAAAAAGTAAGACCAATTTGCAATTTAAAATTCCCGGGACTTATGGAATTTCAATTTTTTTTTTTTCTTTTCTAGGTTGCTGGCACTGTCCTGGACATATGTGTGAAATTTGAAGTCAAATTATCCATTAGTATTTGAGTTACGCTTGCCTTCGTGACACGCTAAAGTTGATTCCGGTGATTTTTGAAATGTCTGAATTAATTAAGAAAAGCAGTTGCATTAAATTTTGTTTGCTGAAAAGTATAGAATGTCACAGAAGGCATTCGGTGAGAAGTTCTACATCGGATTATCATCATCACTATAAACAAAGTAGCCATATTAAATCAACATAATTCTTTTAAACATTCTTATTCTTCCGTAATTGATCAGAATTTTAATAACACTTTTTTGTAATTCTTCTTTGTTGTTACTATTTAAAATAAAACATTTAAAAATTCTATAAGAATATAAAAAAAAATATTTTAAAAGTAAGTAAAGATAATTTTCAACAATATATTCAGTGCCTTATTTATGTCCACACCTCCTATAACAAAATTATAGAAATCACGTTAATGAGCTTCATTTACCAGCTTTTTCCAATTTATGTAATTATTCCTAAGCAAATCATAAAAAATCACAAATAAAACTGCAAGCTTTCATGCATAAAGAATCAAAGAAACAATCCATAAGGAAATAATAAATCCATAATAAAAGAATCAATCCATAAGGAAACCAAAACACTCCAACAGAAAAGGAATTTGTATTTTTCTGCAATACATTGTTCTCGCTTTTGCCACGTGCAATGCTATTCCAATTAGCTTACCAATGATCATCAAAATGAAATAAGCTGTGACAAGCCTCTACAGATGCTAATTTGTCAGAAATAATTGTTACATGCTATTTCCTAATTGCATTTCCTCGTTATTTTTCTCGAAAGCCATTGGTTCTAAACAAGAAAACATGAAAGTTCTCTTCATAAAAATAAAAATGTGTGGAGTACTGAAATTTTTGTTTTAATTGTCGTAATTTTAATAACAAATCCTCTGTTGGATAAAATGTGTGTCATTCATTTTTTTATATAAATTGAAGTAGCTTTTTTATTATATATTGCATATATTCACCTCCTTTGTCATTTAAATACTCTTATTAGATAGAAAGACATGTTTATTCCTAAATGCTTTGAATTCAACTTAAAACTATTTACGTTAAAAAGCGTTTTACTTTAAAACGGGATGAATATTTAAAAGATTGCAAATACATCTAATTCTCATGTTAGTGTCTTAAATATAACATAAAGATAGTATATGGATGGTACACAGTAAATCGTTATTTGAGAAGTAAAAAAACACGTTACTAATTAATGAACACAAAATAGTTGTATCAGGAGTGTAGTGTAGTATATATATATATATATATATATATATATTTGTTTGTTTGTGTGTGTGTGTGTTTTTTCAGAAAATTTTCTATTGGTATTCATAAATTTCTAAAACATTGCCGCAGTAATGTTTTGAATAAATACTTATTTTTAACAGAACTAAATAATTTTAATAATAATGTAAATATATTTTAAACGTTAAACCTTTATACAAATGTTTATAATCTTATTATAAAAGAGATTTCTAAAAGACAAAAGTTGGAGGACCTCGTAAATTTTATTAGCATTGTTGTAACTTATAGTACTAACTAACGCCCTTATTGGGTGTTTTTAAAACCTAATCATAGATAGTACAGAAACATTTTAGAGACTCATAAAGATATACAATTTTCACTTAACGAGCATATTGCTACAAATGAACTCGAATTTATATTCTTATTATTCCAGATAAAAGAAAATTAAGAAAAGCAATGGCTTCAAAAACTCTTTGTTAAAAAAAACAGTATATCTTCATTACCAAGTCTGGGTTGTAGAATATTATCGAGCGTTTTTATGACGCGAGACTTCATCTTCTTTATTATTAAAGATTTTTTTTATCAAGGATTCATCGCTACTGTGCTGTATTTGATAAGGTCTGTGAATATTTTCCACCATTGTTTTTCAGCAGCTGTGTCTACTCCTCGCTGTCATCGTGCAAAAATCAAAATAAGAAAAGATAGGAGGGTAGAAATAAAGAAAAACAGTGACGTTAGCTACAGTCGCTCGTTTATATTTTCTGAATAATCAAAACAATAAAGCAAAAAAAAAAAAAAAAAGGAAACAAAAACATAAAGCGGAAATACAGGGTATTTTTTCAAAGTGCATCTGCTTTCAGCATTTCAGTTCACCGTGCACGTCCAAAGCGTACCTCGTCTTTGGAGCCATCTATCCAGGCGCAGACGTATATAGATATACAGATAGATAGATAGATAATTCTTCGTGATAGTATGGCAAAGAAAAATTTAGAAGAAAAATGAAATTTTTTTTGTGCCTTATTTGAAACAACCTTCACATACCAACACTTCCTACTGTACAGTGTCCTTAAAATTTTGACTTTTTATTCCATTTTGTATAAACTTTTTTTTTCCGTTGTAGTATTTTCTCTTTGTTTTGGCTGTCTATGCTCTAAATAGGACAAATAAAATATGCAAACTTTCTGTTCTTTCTCTCCCTCTTTGTCTAAAAAGTTACACGGCTTTTTACTACAGTGTAATGCATCTCCTTGTGAGTTTTTTGTTTATGTTTCTTTCTTTTTTTTCATTTACGTCTCTCATTTGTCAAGGGATGGGAAAGACCACCAGTTAAATAAGAAATACGTGCTCTCAGAATTTAGTTAACTATAAGATTTTTTCCTTTGAATAGTTTTAAACAAAAACGGAGATTCTTCCAAAGAAAAAAAAGAAAGGAGATTTTTCCAAAAGAATGTTTATAAACTATTAATAATTTAAATTTTATTAATTACACCAGCACAGAATATTTATTATATTCTCATGTACTAAATTGAATGTTAAATTTATTAATTTAATAATTGCAATTCGATTAACTTCATTTCATTTGCTTTTATTGAACAAGTACGCAGAAAAATACAAACAATAACAGTGAAATAAAAAATGTATATAGTAAAGTGTAGCTATGTACTTCCTCCAACGCATTGGCGAGAGTACTCCTGTGGGGTTCAGGAAAAATTGTCAGTTTTTCTACAGACTCTCACCAGGAGAGGAAATATATTTTGAAAATCTCACGCAAATCTGTATCGTGTTTTCGGCTTAGAAGTGGAATATTTCCAAGAATCTATAATCATGTCTTAAAATGTGTTCAATATTGCATGTGTTTGGTGTTTGTGCTTGTGTAAATAAAGCTGTGAGTTCTCAAAACTGTGTCTAAAGTCTTAACCCAACCATACCTAGTGACATTCCATCTACACATCCTGTACATTTCAAAGGTTCTAGTCAAATTTAATAATTTTCATCTGAGCAGTTTTTGACGAAAATGCACAATTAAAACTTGAATGCACTAGATATAGAATTGCAAATGTTTCATTAAATATATACGATGTTCCAGGTATGTGTTAAATAATTAGAAAAGGGTTTTTTAAAAAATTATTTGACGGGAGTAAAAAGAATTAAAATAAAAGAAATAAACTGGCAAAATGAGTATTACATTTTTTTAACGGAACAAATTGAAGAAAATCACTTTTATTGTTACAGTTTAATTGTTTTGACAGATTTGCATACAAAATAACAAATTTCACAACTGAACTTAATTGATCATAGGTTGCAGAATTATATAATTTGTTCATACAGTTGTTGTCTTGTAACATTTTCAATTGAATTTAATTTCAAACCAAAATATACAATGAAAATTAAATGTGACACAAGTAGGATGTACATTTCTCCTTGTTTTCATATCCCAGTACTTGAATATACATATGTGTGTGTGATTGTGTTTGCAGAAAATTTGCTATTGGTATTCATTAGTTTCTAAAATCATTGCAGCTGTAATGTTTTGAATAAATACTTATTTTGAATAGTTAATAAATAATTTTGGCCTCTTAATGTAAATATATTTTAGATGATAAACATATATGCAAATGTTTATAATCTTATTATAAAGGGACAAATTTTTAAAAGACTAAACTTGGAGGAATTCGTAAATTTTAATAGCATTTTGTAACTAATAGTACTAACGTCAACCATTATTGAAAGCTTCTAAAACTATTCATAGTACAGAAGACATGTTTTAGAGACTCATAAAGATACACAATTTTCATTTTAACCAGTATATTGATACAAATGAACTCAAATTTATGTTATTACTATTCCAGATAAAAGAAAATTAAGAAAAACATTCTCTTCAAAAAAGTCATTTAAAAAAAGTATCTCTTCATTACAGTCTTGGTTGTAGAATAGTATCGAGCGTTTTTATGACGAGAGACTTCATTTTCTTTATTATTAAAGATTTTTTTATCAATTTTTGATCGCTGCTGTGTTGTATTTGATAAGATCTGTGAATATTTTCCACCATTCTTTTCAGCAGCTGCGTCCACCTCGCTGTCATCGTGCAAAAACAAAACAAGAAAATACAGGACAACAGAAATAAAAGAAAAACACTGACGCTGGCTACAGCCGTTCGTTTATATTTTCTGAATAATCAAAACAATAAACAAAAAAAAAAGGAAACAAAAACATGAAGCGGAAATACAGGGTCTTTTTCAAAGTGCATCTGCTTTCAGCATTTCAGTTCGCCGTGCACGTCCAAAGCATGCCTTGTCTTTGGAGGCATCTATCCAGGCGCGCAGACATGTATATAGATGTATAGATAGATAGATAGATAGCTCTTCGTGATAGTGTGGCAAAAGAAAAAAATTTAGAAGAAAAATGAAATTTCTTTTATGCGTTATTGAAACAACCTTCGCATACCAACATTTCCAACTGTACTATACAGTGTCCTTAAATTTTGACTTTTTATTCCATTTTGGTATAAACTTTTTATTTTCCGTTGTAGTATTTTCTTTGTTTGGCGTCCATGCTCTAAATATAACAAATAAAATATGCAAACTTTCTGTTCTTTCTTTTCCCTCTTTGCCTAAAAAGTTACACGGCTTTTTACTACAGTGTAATTCACCTTCTTGTGTGTTTTTTATGTTTCTTTCTTTTTCATTTACGTCTCTCATTTGTCAAGGGATGGGAAACAACTCCAGCGAAAAAAAGAAATGCGTGCGCTGAGGATTTTGTTAACTATAAGATATTTTTTTCTTTGAATAGTTTTAAACAAAAAGGATATTCTTCCATAGAAACAAAGATAGGAGATTTTTACAAAGAATGTTCATAAATTGATAATAAAAGAAATAATATTAATTACACCAACACAAAAATTTATTGTATTCTCATATATTAAATTAAATTTATTAATTTAATAATTAGAATTCGATTGATTTTATTTCATTGGCATTTATTGGTCAAATATTCAAATACCCAGAAAAATAGAAACAAAAATAGGGAAATAAGAAAACAACACCAGACAACTAAGAAACATGTACAAAATTGCCATGCTTCCTCCTACGCATTAGCGAGAATACCCTGCGGCATTAAGGAGTAAAGGGCATTAGACCTACAGACTCTCACCAGGAAAGGAAATATATTCTGTTCATCCCACTCAAACCGGAGTATTGTTTTTCGGCTAAAAGTGGAATCCTTCCACGAATCTATAATTATATGTCCGAAAATTTACAGCTGTAATGTTTTGAATAAATAATTATTGTGAATAGTTAATAAAAAATTTTGACCTCTCAATGTGAATATATTTTAAATGATATACCCATATACAAATGTTTATAATCTTATCATAAAAAGGAGACAATTTTCTAAAAGACAATATTTGGAGGACCTCACAAATTTTAATAGAATTTTTAAAACTAATAGTACTTACGTCAAACATTATTGAAAGCTTTTTAAAAACTATTCATAGTACAGACACATTTTAGAGACTCATAAAGATACACAATATTTATTTAACCAGAATATTGATACAAATGAACTATTTATATTCTTACTGTTCGAGATAAAAGAAAATTAAGAAAAGCATTTGTTCCCAAAACTCTTTTTTTTAAAAAAAGTATCTCTTCAATACCAAGTCTGGGTTGTAAATATTATCGAGCGTTTTATGACAAGAGACTTCATCTTCTTTATTTTTAAAGGTTTTTTATCAAGGATTGATCGCTACTGCGCTGTATTTGATAAGGTCTCTGAATATTTCCCACCATTGTTTTCAGCAGCTGTGTCCACTCCTCGCTGTCATCGTGCAAAAAGAGAAAATAAGAAAAAAGGGGGAGGGTAGAAATAAAAAAAAACATTGACGTTAGCTACAGCCGTTCGTTTATATTTTCTGAATAACCAAAACAATAAAGCAAAAAAAAAAAAAAAAAAAAAAAAAAAAACAAAAAAATAAAGCGGAAGTGTAGGGTCTTTCTTCAAAGTACATCTGCTTTCAGCATTTCAGTGCTCCGTGCACGTCCAAAGCGTACCTCGTCTTCGGAGGCATCTATCCAGGCGTGCAGACGTATATAGATATAGATAGATAGATAGCTTGTAGTAATAGTGTGGCAAAGAAAAATTTTGTAGAAAAATGAAATTTCTTTTGTGCGTTATTGAAAACAACCTTGGAATACCAACATTTCCTACTGTACAGTGTCCTTAAATTTTGACTTTTTATTTCATTTTGCGTAGCTTTTTTTTTTCAGTTCTAGTATTTTCTCTTCGTTTTCCGTCTATGCTCTAAATAGGGAAATAAAATATGCAAACTTTTCTTTTCTTTTTTTTCTTCTTTGTCTAAAAAGTTACACGGTTTTATACTGCAGTGTAATGCACCTTCTTGTTTGTTTTTCGTTTATATTTCTTTCTTTGTCATTTACGTCTCTCATTTGTCAAGGGATGGGAAGCAGCGCCAGTGAAATACAAAATACGTGCTCTTTAGGATTTAGTTAACTATAAGGTTTTTTTTTTTTTCCTTTGAATAGTTTTAAACAAAAAAAAGGAGATTCTTCCAAAAAGAAGAAGATTTTATTTTTCCAAAAATGTTTACAATCTAATAATAAAAGAAATATTATTAATTACATCAACACCGAATATTTATTATATTATATATATACTAAATTAAATGTTAAATTTATTAATTTAATAATTAAAATTCGATTGACTTCATTTAATTGGCACTCATTGGTCAAATATTGAACTTCCCAGAAAAAAATACAAACAAAAAAAAGGAAATATGAAACGCATATAGTTAGTTACTAGTTCAGTTTAATAATTGTTGGCCATGATTTCTCCTACGCATTGGCGAGAGTGACTCTATAGCGTTCAGGAGAAAAATTAGTTGGCCTGCAGAATCTCACCCGGAGAGGAAGTATATTCTGCGTATCCGCACAAACCTGAGTATTGGGTTTCAGGCTTAGGAATATAATCATTCCATGAATCTATAACTATGTGTCTTTAAATGTGTTAAATATTTTATTTTGTGTCGTGTCTATGCGTGTGTAAATCAAATATGCTCTCAAATCTGTGTCTCACTCTCAACACAACCATATCCAGTTAAGATCCAGCTGCAGACCCTGCACACTACAAAAGGTCTAATTAACTTAAATAATTGTTGTCTGAATAGTTTAAGACAAAAATGTACAATAAAAACTTGAATGAACTGGATATAAAATCGTAAATTTTCATTAAATATATATTATGCTCAAAGCATGGGTTAAACAACTAGAAAAACGTTTTTAAATAGTTATTTGAAGAGTAAAAGCATTAAAATAAAATGTAAAAATGAATATTACATTCTCTTTAAAAGGACAAATTGAATAAAATCACATTTTTTGTTTTTATAATTCAAATTTTTTTAACAGATTTGCATACAAAATAAGAAATTTCACGACTGAAATTAACTAACCGTAGTTTGGAAAATTCGATAATTTGTTTAAACAGTTAAAACCTGAAATAACATGTTCAACTGTTGATTCAGATTCAGTTTGAAAATGTAACAATTTCAAATATGACAACAGTTCAAATTATTGACATGATTGAATTTGTAACATTTTCAGTTTAGTTTAATTTCAAATGAAAATTTGCAATGAAAATTAAATATGTGTTAAAAGTAGGATGATATATTTCTCCTGGTTTTCATATCCCACTACTTGAAAATCAACTCACAGACAGCTTTCATAATGACAGTGTTATTTCTAGATAGTGTTATGACAGGAGTGTTATGTCTAGACGCTATTGTCCTATTTCCAGTGTGAAACTGACTCAAGTTGATGTGTAGCTTACGTATCTAGCTGATGATATAGATTATTTATCTAATAAATTTTGCTAGTATTTTTACTTATTTAGTTCATTTTATTTATTTATTGCATTGGTTGACCCTTTAAGTTTATACATGGCTGAATTGAAAGTTATTTAAATATCATAATAATGAAATATTATTATCAAATGTACTAATATTTGTATCTTTCAGTTATAATTTAGCAAACTTTACAAAGTTAGAAATCCATT
>BPLR01018949.1:0-67316 GCA_021605095.1 Caerostris extrusa
AACCACCCACAAAAAAAAGCTTTTCCATCAAATTTTCCATGAAATCGATACAGAAAGTGCATTCATAGTAACTCTGAGCATTAAAATAAACATTGCTAACGCTGCAACTTCAACAGAAGAACTTGCATAAAATACCCCAGGGCGAATTAATTTTAAAAGCGACGAGGAATTTAAATATTTTCGGAGACTTTTACACAAATAATGCATCTTGTTATTAAGGAAAGTGACGAAATTGCGCGTTGATCGATAAAGTGATGCCTTTGATATTTCTGATACGACTAATATGAAAAGATTGCTTGTTAATAAGCTGGCTTCCGGAGATTTGCACGTTCGTTGGGGACAAATTGTGGAAAAGATTAAATGAGGTTTTTCATCGCTCGTTCGAAACATTTTTTTTATTGATATTCATAAATTTCCGCCCAGCTACGTTAATTTTTAAAGTATTCTAATACGACTAATGAAAAGATTGGTTATTATTAAGCTGGCTTCGAAGATTTGCACGTTCTTTGGGGACATATTGTGGAAAAGATTAAATGAGGTTTTCAACGTGTGTATTCCAAAACATTTTTTATTGATGTTCATACATTGCGAATATATTCGATAATTTTTAAAAATAATTGTTTTCTGGATTATTCAGATGACATAGAATTTAATTATTCTCTGCAATAGCAACCATTTTTTAATAATACTCTTTTATTTTCATTAGTTCTTATTTTATCTTTATATATTTCTGATACGACTAATATGAAAAGATTGGTTATTAATAAGCTGGCTTCATAGATTTGCCCGTTCTTTGGAGGACAAATAGTAGGAAAAGATTAAACGAGATTTTCAAAGCGTGTTCAAAATATTTTTATACATTTATGAAAATATTCGTGAATTTTTTAATTGTTGTTTTCTGCATTATTCAGATGACATAGAATTTAATTATTCCTCTGCATTAGCAAGCAATTTTAATAATGCTCTTTTTATTTAATTAGTTCTTATTTTTATCTTTATTTTATAAAAAATAAACTCTTTATTATGCGTACATATAAAACATGGCTTTACAAATTAAGTTGCGAATAATGTAGTCGTTGAAAGAGTTAACTGACGGTTGAAAGAATTACACTAAAAGGTTTAAGCATAACAACGAATAGTTAATCGAGTTGACGTGAAAAATAAAATTTGCTTTTACTAATTATCTCAACTGTCTCCAGTATTACTGATGATTCTATATCTCAAGCTGGATAAACTGTAGCCTTCAATTACGTCAGTTTTATTTTAATTTCATTCTTGTAATGCATGGGTCTTTAACCTGGGGTTCGTTGATGTTGCCTCAGGGGACCTTGAACGTGATAAAAAATCATTACTTTTCATTTCAATTACCTTTAATTAAAATTTTAGCGTTCTCCATATAAATTTATACAATACATTACAATATTATTAGTTATATGTGTAATTACTAATATGGTTAGATTTTTCTTTATGCCTAACATTTTCATTCAAGTTAAACAATATTATTATTCTCATCGAAGGCTTTTAATGACATTTTATTATTATTTAATGTGCCTAAGAAAAAAGACTATCTGACAGTAGACAGACGGCCTTGGCCCACCATGGGGTTTTTGTGCCAATGCAGAAGAAGAAAAGACTACGTATTATTACTGCGTCACATTTTTTTTGCTAATTTCGTATCATATTTTTGTTAAAATAACTGAATGACTTTCCTTTTATTTAATATTTAAAATATTATACGGAGAAAAGGGTATGTATTCTTTTCTTTTATTGGAAAATTGGTTTGTAGCCTTCAATTTACAGGCAAAAGGGAACCGTGGAACATAATAGGATATATATATATGGTTACAACAAATTCTATTTTAAGTAGTTTTTACTCTGTCAGAATTGTATCAAATAAAAATAAACTTGAAATCAAACTTTTACAAATCATTCTATTACGTTTATTAAAACTACAATAAAAATAAATGCAATGTTTTTTTATGAAATTGATTAACTTTCTAGTCATACATCCATATTTAATACACTTATTCCATATATTCTGATGTACAAGATTGCCTCTTTTTTTTTCCTTTTATAAACTGTTGTAATTGTATCTATTGTATCTAAATCCCCTAACAGTGTTTAAATGTTCGTCAAATGTTTCGGATTTAGTAAGAAAATATCTTTCTAAGATCATGTATAGCTTTCAGCGCATCAGATGACGTTATTTTTCACATTCACTGCTATCCTCATCGTTTGCACAATGCGATATTCAATTTTAACTCATTTGAAACAACAGATGGCACAGAAGCTTCACTGCTAGAAATGAGATCGTCAACAATTTTTGCAGAGATTTTAATTTGGTATTTCACAACCACGATTTCTCAAGCTTTGTACAAGCGCTCATTTAAGGGAAAGATCTTCATCGGTGTCCTCTGATAAATCTTCCGATTCTAGAAAATTGTTGATACCAACTTGTCGATCTAAATTGTTGTACAAAATCGTCAAGTCTATCGAATATGAAAATAGAATAATCGAAATTTTGATTATATATTATATTTCCATAAAGTAGCAGTTCTACCTATGGATAATAATAACTTATAATAACTAATAATAATTAATACTCAGTCTAATATCTAAACATGGATAACCAATTAACGTAAGATTTCTAGAACGTTAACTAATTATAAGCTTTTGAAATAATATGAACTTCTGCATTTTTAGGTTGAAAATATATGAAAATCGAAATTTGCAGGTTATTTATTATATTCCCAATTACTTCAAACAGGAAATATGTCCTGTGTAACAATCATTATTCATATTCAGTGTTTCATCTATTCATAAGTGACCAAATCTAAAAATAGCGATGCAAGTAGTAGGCACCTGACAAATGGACGGGAAAAGATCTTCTCAACTCTTCCACGCTTGTGTGGGCCGAGTTTCATCGATTTGTTTGTCACATTCTCAAACCAGAGATGGGAAACAGGATAACTGCGCGAAGGACTCGAAAACAGGAAAATTTTTCCAACTGAACTTCCAATCGATTGAAAGTTCCGGAGAACGAAAGGATGGAAAGACTTATAATCAATTCTCTTTTAACATAGACACAAAATTAAAACCTCTTCTCCTCTATTTTTTTTTTTCAAAGCAAGGAAAAAAAATTTAAGTCTTCCAATCCTGTGAAAGTACCTAATACTAAAGAGATATCTTTCAGAATTCGTTTTGACCGAAAAGCTATTGTTCTGAACATGAGTGGCAGAAGAAACTTTTTTTAACAAGTTTTTCGAGTAATTTAGAGTAACAGAGTAATTGAAGTAAACAGAGTATGGGCACCAGGTAATTGGTTTTTTGAATGGGAGAAAAAAGTTGCTAAAAATTAAATTTACGTTGAAATTTTCTGTGTCAGCCTTTCTTATTATATCTCTAAAACAAAACAAAACAAAATTTCTTTTAGATAAAATATAAGCATATTTGGTGGATAATATAACATATTTGTAATAACGTTACTGTTGTTATTGGGGTCTAGGTCATTACATTGAAGATTTATAATTATTATTTTAAAGAAATGTAAGCACCAATAATAAGAATTCCACTGGTTCCATAAATAAAAAGGTTTTAGACAAAAAGATTAATAAGAAATTACAAGGTGTTTTTGACTTTGAATAGTAAACAAAAAAAAGTGAAGAACCGAGATCAACATTCAATAAACAAAAAGAAAACTGCAATAAAAATAAACTTTCTGCTTAATATCAACAAACTGAGAAGAAAGGTTATGTAATAATCAACCACAAACCGCTTAATAATAAAATTAAAAATAAACAAATTAAAACGTATTGATCAAACAAAAGGAGAAAAAGGAGAAATTTCACTTGGCGAAAAGGAGAATTACACATTGTTTGAGTTATTACACTTAAAACACAATTTATACACATATATATATATATGTGTGTGTGTGTGTGTATGTTCGGGTGTATGGTATGTACTATCTCAATTTACATCAAATTTCTCCAAAATTGGCAAGGATATTTCTACTACAAAACTTCGATTAACTGAAAAAAAAATTTTCGAAAGTGGATCAACATTCATCAGGAAATTACTCAATTTGTGATAAGTTAGCTTTCCGTGGTTGGCGAATTTTTCATTGTTGAAATTATTTTTTACTCTATGATACTGTTCATAGGCGAGCAGACGTAAAATAAATAAATAAAACATACTAAATGATGAATTACAACCTAAAATTTTGTTTAATAAATAAGAACAAATTTGCATTGCCATATTACCAATAAAAATGTCCTGGTTTAATCCTAGAATCCAAGACTTCTGTACCCTCATTCCCGAAGAAGTCGCCAAGATTTGCAATCTGAAATTTATCGACAATTCCTTTAGGATTACCGTAGTTCAATTCGAGGAATTCGGCTTTTCCGCTTTTCTAAAACATTATAATTAATCTTGCTTGCTTATTTTTATTGAATCTCGAATGTTATTTGCAATTCAATTTTCAGAAGAAAATTTCTATGATTTACAGAAAGAAATGAAATAACAAATTCATATTATTTTTAATAATTATTTCACAAAAGATCTCATATAATGATTAATCGGACATTGATAAAGAATATATAAATTCGTTATAATGTTACCTTTAATTGAAATAGAATACAAATTCATTTTATATCATTCTCACCGGAAAAAAAAAAAAAATCTTTACATTTGCCTATTAAATTTTTAAAAGACATGAAAATTAGATTCAAAGTATAATCAAAATAGATAATTTTTAGGACTACTAATACAGTTAGGGTTATCGATAGAGTTAAGTTATATTGAAGAAATTTGAATTGCCAATTCGAGCGGAAAAACGTTATTTCGTGGTTTTCCAACGACTGGCTGTTAATGAGAACTTTCGAAATATTTTTTATATTTTTGTGAAAATAGATGATGTTAATCAATTTATTTCTTTGATATAAAAGAATTAATAAGATTTATTTTCTGAAGCCTGGCAACCTTGGGTTACATGTACTAGTATATATATAAAAGCACTGAACTTCATAAAAACTAAAACAAACGGAAATTGACATACTAGTTACGTAGTTCCTATGGTATGTAAATTGCCCCGAAAAAGCTTTCCTCATCATCAAACTGATTTAAAATTATACCACGTAAAAGAAACAAAAATGATTTTTTTAATTGCATCAAGGACTGTGTCGTATTGACCATGTCCCAGGCAGCCCAAAGTGGGCTGCACACCAACGAACGCTGTTACTCATTTAGCACTACCCAGGGGACACATTTGGCAAGAAACAAAATAAAGCTTTAACAAATATAAAAAGAAAATAAAAAAGTGTTTAAAGTTGATCTGGCACAGAGAGGGGTTAAAAAATAAGCAACTGACAAGGCGTGAATAGGAAACATGAGCATTTTGCATACATATATCCTTGCAGTAAATTAAAGTGCTTATCTAATTTAAGTTTATTTACATTTTCATCATAAGGATAAAGGAATATCAAATATTTCGTTGCCATAGTATCACAGTAAAATTCATCACAAATTTAATTAAACATTATTAAAATATAAGAAACAGAAAAATAAATGCTTTAAAATTCTCGCAGTGATATTTTCAATTGCTACTTAATTTAATTTCACTAAAGAATAACAGAATATTTAATAAAATAAAATATATATGAAAAAAAGAAAGATGGTTTAAAATATCATATAAGATACGAATTTAAATTCAATTTTTTAAATAATTGCTTTAAAAAATTATGAATCTTTAAAAGCTTGCATTTAACACTAAAATTGTACAAAATTTTATTTTATTTAATAATTTTATATAATTAAACAGAATGTTGTTTTATATTATTAAACATGAATGTTGTTTATATTATTAAACATGAATGTTGTTTATATTATTAAACATGAATGTTGTATTGTATAGGATTGTTTCTGGAACAATTCTATACAATATTCTTCTTAATTATAAAGAATACTTTCCCCTCTTTAATTGATTATTATTTCTTCCTAACATTAGAGAAAGCCTACAAATTTCGTAACAACTTTTTTTTTTATTCCTTAAAGCTGTTATCAATAAAACATGCAATACATAATTAATTGTTATCATAAGCTTACAAGAACTGATAAAACTTACTCATAAATTATTTTTTGCCAATCAATGCAAAAAACATTTCAAAATAAACTATTTTAAAATCAATGAAAACTGTATGATAACGATTCGTATTTTTGGTTTTATCTTGGTGCCATCTTAAAATATCTATAAAGTCTTTTTCAATACAAAAGATCTCTTGTCTCTCAGTTTCTTTATCTGTTATATTCAGAAATATTAATTTTCTTTTTGCTGATGGAAGTTATCTAATTCTTTCGCGCTATATGTTAAAAGACATTCATAAAATCAATTTTCTTTGGATTTTTATGATAATTTCCTTTGAAGCTGAAGCATTATAGGGTGCTAGTGAAAAGATGTTTATATTTGTTTTATAAGATGATGAAACACGGAGTCTGCTAACGAATAATTGCTAATATTTGAAGAAAGACACAGCGTTTCTAAAGTTAAAACGAAAGCAGAGTAAACAAAATACTACAATGCACAAAAACATATACTTTGAATGTCATAGAAATAAAACATATGTTTTTTAACAAAACAACATAAAAGCAAAATTCTGATGTTAAAGTCATGAACTTAATCTCAAATCTTTATCATAACTATGAAATGAACTCCTAGCGAAATTTATTATTCGTACGTTTATCGACCCATTATCTACCATATGCAATTTTCTAGTTTTAAATATGATTATGCTAATGAGCATTTTACAATTAAAATGCAATGACATAGACTCATAATAAACTTACTTCGAAATTTATCATTGCCAGGGGATTGGTTTTTAAAATCATAATCTATTGCAGTCTTTATAGTCTCTTAACAGCATTGTTTCTCTATTTATAATATCATTATAAAACTATTCTCAAATTACGATTTATAAGACTATACAAATCACGATTATAAGACTATATACAAATTACTATTATAAGACTATATACAAATCACGATTATAAGACTATATACAAATCACGATTATAAGACTATATACAAATCACGATTATAAGACTATATACAAATCACGATTATAAAGATATACAAATCACGATTATAAGACTATATACAAATCACGATTATAAGACTATATACAAATCACGATTATAAGACTATATACAAATCACGATTATAAGACTATATACAAATCACGATTATAAGACTATATATAAATCACGATTATAAGACTATATACAAATCACGATTATAAGACTATATACAAATCACGATTATAAGACTATATACAAATCACGATTATAAGACTATATACAAATATATAAGAAATCAAATCACGATTATAAGACTATACAAATCACGATTATAAGACTATATACAAATCACGATTATAAGACTATATACAAATCACGATTATAAGACTATATACAAATCACGATTATAAGACTATATATAAATCACGATTATAAGACTAGCAAATTACGATTATAAGTGATTATTATAAGACTATATGCAAATTACGATTATAAGACTATATATAAATTATCTCAGAGTGTGCAAGACATCCTTTATTACACAGATAATGTAAAGGATTCGTGTATTAAATACCTTTTAGTGAAAAATTTAGTAACACTAGGAAGAGTACAATTTTAAAAACAATTTTCCACTCCCTTAAATATAGATAGTTTTTTTTTTTTTTTTTTTTTAAGCGAGTGTTTATAATATTATTTTATTAAGGTAGTTGTTTTCAAATGCCGGGTACTTTGACCTGACGTTATTCTTCATTAAAACTGCGGATTTGTAGCAGATTCAGAGGTATTCAATGGGCTGACAAGGAGCCTACTACACTGCACCTACTACCACGATTTGTAATGAGCACTCTCACTGAGAAGAAGCTCTTGAGAAGTTCGGACCTTCTTCTCAAGCAACCAGAAGGACATTACGGACTACAGATTCATTTTGCCCAACCCTAACACAAGCGAGACCATTTGGTTAATTAGCATTACCATTTCTGTTTTTTTTTTTTAAACCTTGTAAAATTATTTTACTTTTAGGTAATTGAGAGCATTGCTTCAAAAGCCCTAGAAAATCATTGGCTTTTATCACATGATTCAGAACATGATTAGGCTGTCATTTCGAAAAAGAATTATTAAACAGCACGTGCTACTCTAAGCATTGCCAATACATGAAATGTGAATCAGGTTGTAAACTGCTCACGCAGCTACGGAGAAATAGAGAGAACTTCCGAAATCCCGAGAGTAAACTGACCTATAAATCATTCCACCCTCTAAACTTTAATGTTCCATCCACGTCACGTGAGTTAATGGAAAGCGATTTGGCCATTATTCCATTGGACTCGGGTTTCTGTTAGAATAAGTACTACAGAAAATGAAGTTGTGACCTTCAGAATGACTGTAGAACTTCGGGGTATTTATATCAAATAAATACTTCTTTTTATTTCATGTATTTTGGGTGTTCTCCACTAAAAAGTGAAATCTAATAAGGCATCAACATAACAATACTTTTAATGGCTTGCAAAAGAGACGATAATTATGAAGTTGATGGCTGAAAAATGTCGAAAATAATGTATATATAATTCCGACAGAACTTTAAAAAAAAATTATTTAGAAATTACTTAAAAATGAGAGAATTATGTTTAGTTTGTCGCTCTACTGTTATTTACCTACAGTTTACGTGGATTCTGAACCACTAGCAAACATCCATGCCACCGCCAGGATTTGAATCTGAAGCCTATGGTACCAAGGGTCAGAACTCTAGCTAATTGGCCATCAGGCCTCTAAAAATGAGAGAGAAGACAGTGAATTCTAAAACAGCTGAACGACACAGCACGTACAGCCAGTTCGCAGTAAGACACAGGTTTGAATCCACTGGCGGCATGCATTGCAGTTCCTACTTTCAGAAATAAGGAGACTCTTTCATGATAGTAACAGCGAGTGCGAAACATTGACAGGCTGTCTGGTATGACTTTATTGTTTCTTTCCCATTCTACACAAAAATGCAGGGCAGTTATCCCTGAAAACTTCCTAGAAGGCATTACTCCCTCTTGAATAAATCTTTCGTGGCTTACATAAGTTTTCAGAAAATATAACATAATTAATTCACACATCAGATTTACAATTCATTTTAACAATGTAATTTTATAATACATTGTATGTTTATTCATTTATTTAATAACTGCAAATTAAAAACAGCCAAATCTCAAAATTTCAATATTTTAATGAAGCTATTGAAAATTCTATTCAACATGATAAATAAAAATGTAAAAATCCCCTTCAGGTGGTAATAACCTTTATAATTTTATAATTTATACCATTTTCACACTACAATAAAACTGGCTGCTAATTTATTTCTAAGAGAGAATATTTATGTTTAAAAAATAATATTTCAAAGATCTAATAAATTTATGGAACCAAAAACAAAATTTTCAGGCAACAATAGAAAATTTATTTGAATAATAATGCGACGAGAAAAGAATTTTTCGCATGAATTTGCAAGAAAAATAACACAACATCCAATTTAAAAGGATAAAGAAAAGATAAGTCTCAAGAAACTTAATATTAGAAACAAAATGCCCCACACCGCAACATGATGATTAATTCAGCAACTATTTTTTCGATGTTTGATGTTCTGATAAAATTTTGAAACTTATGAGATAAAAAGCAAATGGGCATTATTTGAGTTGAGTCACTTTTCTTGCAAATGAATGGTATTGAAAAATATTTCTTCCTGGTTTAAATTTAAAATGTTTAAATTATATAATGTGTAGATAAATTGATATGCAACTTTTACTTTCTTTCTAAAAATTATTTTAACATATTTATAAGATCTGATTAAGTAAAATAAATAACTATGTTTTGAATGAGTAACATTAAAAATTGTTACTTCTTTGTTGCTATTCAATATAAATTGAAATATTCTGATACAATCATAATTTTTCATGTTTGCTTAAATTTCTTACCAATAGCTATTGAAACTACGTAAAGGTGCTTTGCTATGTTAATTTTATATTGTCATTGTTAACTGTTTATTTTAAATATTTTTTTTTTGTAAATTCTAACAGAAAACTTATTTTTGTTTTAGATTGAACTTAATTTAATTCATATCTATTCAAGTCCTTTGTCTATATTTCTATGGGCTTCGAATGAACTGATGTATTTAGGTTTCAGAATTTGGATAGAAATCCGACAAAAGAATCCTCAGCAAAAGTTCCCCTGACTGTACAGGGGAGGGACACGATAAATCTATAGATCGGAATGTCCTTCCGTAACCTTCGAGAAGAATGAAGGAGGATGGAAACTCCCAGTTATAGCCCTTCATCTAAACTTCTTGTCACAACGTGGATATAGTGCAGCAGGTGCTCCCTTGGTGTACCTGAGTAACGCTGAATCGGCCACATGCCCGATGCTTCAGCGGCAACTTCAGATCAAGATTCCAGCATTATGGTATAGTTATTAATCTCTAACACTTATCGGCCTTTGAAAATATTTCATTGACCACAAACAAAAAAAATATGTTCCACAATGACAATGCTATATAATCTGTTGATATATAATAATATAATTGTTGATGATATTGTTGATATATAATTATATAATCTGTGTGTAAATTTAATTATAACACGATTCGTTACACTCTTAATAAAAATTTATTTATTTTTAGTTACTTCTTTCACAACTCTGTGAAAAGAAATCTTTTAAATGATAGTAAAAATAAAAAAAAAAAAAGATTATATTCATAAGTTATTATAATGATTTAACATCGTCCCTCCATAATTATAAATAAGTTAATAATATTTACACACTCAAATATTATTTAATTACTACGTTCGTTCTAAGATGTCTTTTAATATCATTGACTTCCCTAATTAATACCAGGCATAGCCTTTTCTAATTAAATAAATAACTCTTATTATGTTGCATAAAATTTATTTCAATAACAATGCCATTTCAAGCCTTTCGGCGATTTTTAAAATTAATCTATAAATTATTAGGCATGAAATATTATGTTAATTAGTACTTAATTCCAAAAATTAATATTAATTCTTGTATTTGGACAAGAAATGTATAGAATTTCCTTGCTAAAATTTTATTTTTCAGAAGAAGCATATTTTGAGATATCTTTCCCCTTAATAATGATAACTTGACATTAGAAAAAGGTAATTTTTAATTGCTATCAGTTTTGAAATAATTACGAAATTCTAAATCATAAAGTCGACTCATTTCTACTTTATCTCTCCTTCTTTTCTGCAAAAAAAGTTTACGCAGCCTCCTACCAGATAGAAATATGAGTGAAACATCAGCGGGCTTCGTGTATACCACGAACAGCCCACCAACGGGTGATGGGTAGGGCCGGGCCTTCGTGGAGGACTTTGGTCTTATATACTCTATTTTTAATTTTTCGATAAGGAAAAATGACTTGCATATCACGAGGTATTAAACATATTCATTAAATCCTTCGTCAACACACTTATAGTCCAACAACCGATAGCGCGGAAAATTGGCAATAGGCCAAATTCAAGAAGAGCGGCGCCATAGAGGAGAAAATGTCATTTATGAGAAATTTTAATTGTAATAAAAAGAAATTTAATTTTTAATAAAATTCTATAGTTTATAAATATGAAGAATAAAAAAAGAGGAAATATTTCAGAGTTTAGCTTGCAAAGCAACGTTAAAATATCTCTGTATGTGTATGTATATTATTTGTGTGTGGGGGGGGTAAAAAATTTAAATTACAAAATATTAAAAGAAAAACTAGATAAAAAAATTCCTTGTTAATTATTAAAGTTTCTATTTCAAAACAGCTTTGCACAACGTATATTTCATAAGCACCCCAAAAAATTAATTGCTTCATCCGTTTCCACAATTAAACCGGATGTTTACTATTCCACGTTATCCATTATTCAGACTATACTTAACTATCACACTTTTCTGAAAATGCATACCTTTTTGGAAATACATAAACACATTTAATTAAAAAAAAAAACAATAAAAAAGAAAAAAGCATCAATGAATGCTTGGTATTAAATTAAGTACTTTCATTACGTCCTCAGAATACATTTCAGTAAATGTATTAATAAGAAGAAAGTATGTAGTTTTAAATTTTTATGTAGTTTTAATTGTATTAATAAGAAGTAAATTCAGTAAATGTATTAATAAGAAGAAAACTTTGTTTTGTATATTTGAGTTCGTCTAATAGTAGCTTGAAAAACAAATAGGTTACGATTAAAACCAGCTGATGTATGTCATATTGATAAGATTCAAGATTCTATTTGTCTATTTGTATGAAATCTAAGATATGTGCTGATTCACAAAATGCATCGATATACGTGTCATGAACACATGTATATAAAAATTAATTAAAACCTTAAACACGTAGTACATGAGACATGCAAAAAATAATAACTTTCGAAAAACATATTAAAATGTACAGAATTCAAAAATACCATTCAGAAGTGAAGGGGAGATTATTAAATATATCCATAAACTAATATACAGTGACTAGTAAAAAGATAATTAATATCATGAAATGGAAATCAATAGCAAATATGGAGAGACGGTTAATTAACATCATGAAATAAAGTTACGTTCTCAAGAAATCCATAACACAGATTACTGTGCAGAAAAACTGACAAGCAAAATTCAATCACTAAATTACAAATTAAAACTTGTTCGTTGTATAGTAAACACGAGGAATATTTTGATAGTCAAAACGAAATAAAGGTAAAGCATGTTGCAGAGTAGTTGCTGAGCATGTTGCCGAATTAAAATTTAAAATGTTTTAATACTTTCAAACAATAAAAAAAAAACATTAAATGCATATTAAAGTGTACAAAAAAATTCAAAAACAAATTTCAGAAGGGGGTGGGAGATTATTAAATACATCCATTAACCTATATACAGAAACCAGTAAAAGATAATTAATATCTTGAAAGAAATTATTAATCAGAACAAGGAAATCAATAGCAAATATGGAAAGACGGTTAATTAACATCATATAGTAAAGTTACGTTCTCAAGGAATTCATAACACGGATTACAGAGCAGAAAAAAATGACATTAAAAAAGCAAAATTCAATCACTAAATTACAAATTAAAACACTTTTGCAGTATAGTAAACACTAAGAATATTTTGATAGTCAAAACAAAATAAATGTAAATTATGTTGTTGAATATGTTGCCGAATTAAAATGTAAATATTTTTAGTATTTTCAAACAATGCAAAAATTAAAAACATTAAATTGTCATCAAAAATACAAAACAATTGCAATATAAATGCATTATTCTTAAAGATATAAATAAACCCCCTTTTAATAAATGATTCAAACATTAAAAAATATTGGTCCAATTATGATTATAAAAGTTTTAATGATGCCCTTTATGCTGAAGTTTTATTTATGTGGAATCAATTTATTTATTTATTTATTTAGTTATTTTCAGTGGACGTTAAAAAGATATAGTTTTCTTTTATTCTTCAATAACAAGTTTAGTGATTTATTCAATTAAGCTCATAGCAATACTTTTGGAAAAAGTATTCTTATCATGAAAGCTTCGTAAATCTTGTATTAAATTTCTTTCTTCTAACATCTTTAGTACTTAAAAATTTAATAGATTAATCAACTAAAAAGTTTCGGTTTCTTAATAAAAATATTTTACTCATAAATCACTAAATTTATATCAACTAGCTCTAAAGTAATTTTTTAATTTAAAAAAATGGATAAACACATCTTAAAATAAAGAATTATTTTTATAGTGTTTTAATACTTTCAGAAATACTAACAATGCGACAATTAATCCCCATTTAATTGTCTTCCCAAATACAAAAATTGCATTATCCTTAAAAAAAAAATTACTTTTAATCAACGATTTAAACTTTAAAAGCTCTCAATTCAAATATGGCTTGAATAAAAGATCTTTAAAATTGTATTTCTATAGAATAAATTTATTATTTTCTTCCGGTGTTATTTTTGTAGGGTTTCAGTTGACTTTAAAAAATATAAGGTTTCACTTATTCCTTCAATAACAAGTTAAAATGTTTGTGCAGTTAAGATCATATTCATACCACTAATTTTAAATTAATTGATTTTTAATTGGAAATCTGTAGATAATCAGATGTTAAAATAAACAATTATTTGTGTAAGTATAAATTCACAAATTTTAGAAATACTACATTAGAAAATTGATTATTTATTACGAAATATATTATGATCGTATTTTACCTGAAACTTTTGGAAAAGGTGCTAGTACTATATAACCCTTTTTTCTTTCTTTTTTGTACCATTTTAGCCACTCATCACTTTTATTAATAATCCTCAATTAGAAAAAAAAAAATTCTCTTCATACTATCTTGTTTTTTTAGCATCATTTCTAATTTTATACATGATTTGGTACATGTCCTATCGTTTTAATTTATTTTATAGTAATTATCAATATAATTATTTGTCACTTATAAGTTGGTGAAATAACAAACAACGACGTGTAAATAAAAAGACGCATAACTAAAAATATTTGCCTTAAAATCCAAATTTAAGATATGCTGTTTGAATAAATATATTACATTAATATATATATATATATATATATATATATATATGTTTAAATTTATTATGTTACTGACAGAATTAAAATCTTAAAATATGAAAAAAAAAATGAAAAATAATTGAAATTACTTAAAATTATATTCAAAAATGTAAGAATTTCATATTTTCATCGTTATTTAAAACAATCTTATCCAAGTTTACTGAAATATGAATACTTTGATGCTTTTATCACTACTGTAAAAAGGACAGAATCTCGGAGATAATTTCATTGGGATTTCATTTTGGAAAAATCACGTTTGAGTTTGTACTTCGTAGTGTCGTATAAATGAAAGTATTTCAGAAGTAGAAATACATAAACGAAAATTAAATGATAATGTTTTGCCACACCTTTGCCTAGAATATTTGAAAATCGAAGTAAAACTGAGAAACAGAAGCACAAAAGGGGTGAATGTACTTGTTTGTTTGTTTTCGAATGCCGGACTCTTTGACCTAAATCATTCGCCATTGGAACGGAAGATGCTTAGCAGATTCAGCGTTACACAGAATGCAGCACCACTGGAGGCCTACTACATTGCACACTTATTTCCCCTTCCTACAATTTTGTGCAAACACCTCATGGATGACATCTGAATGAAGGATTGTTTGCACGCTTCTCCTCGATTTCAATAAAGATGTGACCGGAGAAATTAATATTACTATAAATTACTACATATAAGAATGTATTATAAAGAGTGTGATTAATTAATATGCCATTGTAAATTATAAATGAGATAAATTAACACTATACATACATGCGTGGTCTACATATAAATTTAGCATACAATAAAATTATTTAATACAATAAATAAAATTTTTTTTTGCATGAGACATATAACTGATTGATTGTAAAAAATTAAATTTAAGAGCGATTTATAACAATTTGATGGCTATTATGAATCAAAACCAATTTATAAAATAATATATTTTTTTTTTATTGTTAAACTAGTACACATCAAATTAAGTATTTCAAAGTTCAATTAACTTTTAAATCATGTAATTTAAAAAAAAAAAAAAAATTAAACTGGCGAAAGTTGCTTTAACCTCAAAATAATTCAGACAGTTCAAAAGACCATCGTACCCGACTAGGTTTCAGTCAATCTAAAAAGTCTACGGAAATAGGGAAAATCGATTTCGGATTATACATCGAGCAATATCGTGACAACTTTCTGGAAGGATATTTGTAAGATTGTTTCTCAATGATTCAAGATGTAACTCTAACTAAATAACTGTTGGTTAAATTTACTCAGACTTCTATTAATAGCGTCATAAGGGATTTAACAATATTCATAAATCTACAAGGAAATAAATTGAAGTACAGAATATACAGTTTACAAATTTTCCTGCATTTGATCATTGAGTGTGTTCAGTAATATAACTATCATAATTTTATCCCCCCCGAAATTTTTCTTTTAATCGAAAATATGAATGACTTGCGATTTCTTTAGCGAGATTTATATTTTAATAAAATAATAATAATAATATAGTTATAGTATTTCAACCGACTTGAAAGAATTAAGAATTTCCTTTTATGTATACATATACATATAAAATGATAAATTTAAATTTCAGCTTTAAATAAAATGAGCAAATGCTATAAATGTTTCAAATAAGAATTTCATTTCCTAATTTTATACATGGAATTGAAATTTTTAAATGAATATATTTCTTTTTTTTTTGAAATAAATTATTTAAAAGTTTCACATTTTATACATTGTATGATTAATATCCAATTTAATTCTCAAGAAAAAATTATGCTATTCCGATAATATACTAATTCCTTCTCTCTACGTCCAATAATTAAATATATACAATAACTTATCAAATATATATTTGTCTCGCTTGAAAGTGACAATGTCTTGCTTTTTTTTTTGTATCTTTTTTCCCATATATGTTCAGTAAATTCAAAACTAAATATGAAAGATTGTGATGTCGTCTTTTGAAAAAAAAAAAAAATATATATATATATATATATATAAATATTTAAGTTCTGATTATTTTCGAAATAACTATTTATTTAAATAACGGACAATTTAAACTTAACTTTAAAATGAAAAACATCACAAAAATACAAATACTAAATTGACAAGAGGAGCTTAGTATAAAATAGCATGATACTATACATATCACAAAAGTATATATGAAAAGGCAAACAAGGAAGATAAAAAAAAAAAGATTGCCAATTTTTTTAAATTTCTTCTATAAAAATTAAGAATTATTAAAAATATTTAAGATAGCCTTTGGTTTTTATCATAGCTTTCAAACTCAGTGGTACTGAATTCAATAAATTTTAAGTTATAGAACGTGGTATTTTTATGTGATTTCTCCAAAAATAATCTAGTCCGATTATTCTTACATACTATATAACATTTTATTTCCTAATTCGTCGATCTAGGTAATCCCAAAATTGTTCGATGGAAATAATAATGTATTATTAAAAGAAGGGTTTTGATTTATTGCTATGCTTTGTAGAGCAGCTGTTCTTGTATAGAATATTGAGATCATTATCTTAGATCATTACCTAAAGGTGTAGTATGCCTCTAGTACCAATTTAGAGAAGCTCTGACCATGAATACCTTTTAAAATATTCATATAGATGTACTGATTCATCATTCGAATGGATGATTATTAAATTATGTCAACTGCTAACATGCATCCTCAAATCATGTATCCACGGATGGTGGATCATATGAATTATCCATTATACCGCCCATTTCGATGTTGGATCATTTACCCTCATCCAAAGAAAATCATAGAATTCTGAAATATTTAGCTTTTTGTGTTCTTTTGCAAGTCTCTGCTCTGCCTATGAATGGTTTTCTGAACATAATTAGCATTGGTGTTCTGCCTTTCGTCAAACATGACAAATTATCTCAGGATTGCATAATAAGCCAAAAATTGTTTGCTACTTCAGAGTGAAAATTCTAAGAATTCCTTCACTTTTCTTACAACAATCCGAATTTCTCGATTCGTCAGTATGCATTGTTACTTTAATTCTTGCCTTGCTGTAGATACTGGTTTCAATCTGAAACTGTTCGATAACTTTTTGCAATGTTGAAAGATTTTTGCCGATGATTTTAGAAATTAACTGTGGAGACTTACTATCCCTATACAACTTTATTATTAAATTATTTGTTGATAATTCTGGTCTTGAGAAAAGTTCTTTTTCTTATGGAATCATTTGTAAATAACAAAGATGTTTTATGCCCAACAATGGAATATTAAAGTAAAACTTTCAAAACTATCAGCAAAATATTAAAGAATACTCAAATAACTTTTTGGTAGCCAACAACCTTTTGACAGCTTACACAATGCATTCACACTTTTGTGATTTAATGTATAGATAAATATATGTAATGTATGAAAGCCCTACATATAAATTGCAAGAGACAAAAAATTGCTAAATTGCAAAATTATTATTTAGGCTAGACATTTGAGTAAATATATATATTCTCCTTTTGTTTATTTAGTCTACACTAGTATTTTTGAATTGATAAAATTCTTTAGTTCAAGATAAAATGCTGAATTTCAAAAGACAAAAACTTCACTTCCTGTATAATGTTTTATCATATGTTATCATATATCAATAGTATTTGAGGATTTTGTCAAAGAAGGATTCCACTTAATTTAATTTTAAACCAAATATTTATTTAAAGTATTATTCATCATTAAAATCAAATGCACTTCATATTCCAAATAAAATGTACAGTTGATGTAGATCGGGCATAGCAATTCATAATAAATATATTCTTAAAATTTTTGCAATAGTAGTAATGGTAGTCTCAAGTTGAAAAAGCCACAAAAGGATGCTCAATGGTAAAGAAAGCACTGAGCATAGTATACTTAAAATAATGAAATCAGATTTCTGTTAAAAGCTTATTATTTTAAAAAAAAAAAAAATTTCAGAAAAAAAATTCAGTTACTCTTATATAATTAAAACCAAATACCTATTTATTATTACAGATAAATAGGCTAACTTAACCACACAAAAATGAATATTAATTATTAACATATTCTTCTCTGAAAATTAATTAATTTACTTTTTTCTTATGTATATTTTTATTTAAAATCAATTTTCTTGTATTCATTTTGTATTTCGTGAATCACACAAATAAATTAAAGATTTTCATTGCATAAGCCAAAAAACAATTATAAAGAAAGTAAAGATCCTTAATGGTCATTTTAAAATCACAATGACATAAATAGAAAATCAAATATGATTTTAAAACTTAGATAATGATATTCAGATGCATTCGTAAAAAAAATGAAAATATTATCTAGAAGATAACCTCAAAAGAAGACAAAACTATAACAATTAATGCGATAAAATTGTATGTTTTGGACTTTTTTTTTTTTATAAAAAACAACTTAAACTTTTTCTATTAGTAGTATTTTAAAACTCTAACAGAATGTAAAAACAATTTCAAATTATTAACATGTACAATAACAAGACTTCTTGATCAATCTGATAAAAATAATTACAGACTTAGTATAGAAAATAAATATAGTTTTACGATTATGAACATATAAAGTTATTGATTTGAAAATACGAAGAAAATATTGGTACTTAAAAAGAATGCTTAAAGAACACTTAGTTATTCGAGTTTATTTTTAACTTTCGTCACAATTAAAATTGCTATTTTTGTAAAACTAAGCAACAAATATCATCAAAGTGAATGTTTATATTTATTTAATTCTCTGATTCTATTAGTTTTCTTGAATTTAAATATTATATAACTGAATAATTATTATTGTTTAGTAAACTGCTATCAAATAAATAATTTAATTAAAATTAGCTTTCTAAATTACCAATCAATAATAAAATGAACTTTTGTCATTATTCAATAACTTATTACTACAAAGCATGTAAAATAAATATTTAAACGTAACATATGTACGTGAACATCACAAATGGTTTAGCAGAATTCTAATGATTCAGCTTACGAAATAAGACAAATTTAAAATTAATAAAAATAAAAATGCATATTTCATTTCGGAAAAAAATAATTAGAATAATTCTTGACAAAAAAATCACACACATTTAAGAAAAAGTAAAAATTTAACAAAGTCAAGTAGCATTAAACAATGTTTAAAAACACATCCGAAATTGAAACTTCAAAACTCATAATTCATAATTAAATAAATACTTTACATTAAATTTTCATACTTTGCCAAAATAGACCATTTTGAAATTTTTTAATCAATTATTTAAAAATTTTAAGTAATAATTCTTGCCGAAAACAAAGCATTCGAAATAAACATTTTACAGGATACTTTACAAATAAATAATGAAACAATTAATATATTTAAAAAACAATATGTTATTTAACGAAAACAATATAATATTTAAATATTTGAAAACAATACAAAATTAAAAGTTTAAAAAAAATAATATAACAACTATTTAGAAAATAATATAATAACAAAAAATATTTTAAAAATATGTAGCAATAAAAAAAAGAAACATACTTAACAAAACGTTCACATTCAAATTGAGAAACCTTTTGAATTCCTTCCTTTAAAGTTTTAACTTTAAAGTAATCTTTATTATTTAAAGAAGCAAATAAAATGTTTTAAATTCTATTTTATCCTTTAAAAAACCAAATCACGAAATAAATTATGCGAACTGAAGGTCAAATCACTAAGCCATAAAAAAAAGCACATCGGCAAGGGGGCCAAGAGGTGAGATTTGGCAGGATTCAATATTTAAGCCATCCTTTTTCTGTTTACTCAGATCACACAAATAAAATCTCTCTCACGCGGTTCTTTTACCGACACTATACGAAAAGCTTCTAACCAACCATGAGAAAAAAAAAGAATGAAAAAAAAAAAAAAAAAAGAACGTGTGGGGAGGGATGGAAAAAACGAACAGAGAATAGAACTGCGTTACCTGAGTGGAAACTGGATAAAACTGCCCTTTCGCCGAGTGGGTCTGTTCCTCGTTTGCAAGTCGCAGCTTGTGATTCCCCCTACGGAAACTGCAGGACGATTTCGCGGTGGGGGAGATGATGGCGTCACGTGACGTCACAGAGCGCTATTCATTGGCTGGACGCGGTCACCCTAGCGTTCTTCCCTCCATGAGCAGGAGCAACATTCCGAACAGTCGATATTCAAATGTGGACTGAAACAGATGCCTAAATTAGGAAGCGAATCGAGATTACATTTGTAAGAAACAACATATTAATGTCAGTCATCCCCTTATCGAGTCGGATTAGAGATATAATAAAAATATACGCTTAGGGTTGGCTAACGTTATTGCTTAGGGGTGGTAAATCTTAAATAAAGGGCATTTTTTTTGTTGTTGGAGGATAAAGAATCCTATCACTACAGCATACAACATGCACATATGATTAATGACATTAAAATTTGGTCGTTATTTTTTTTCTCTGTAATTATATACCCACAGTGTAATTTCTAATATAATTGAATGTAATAATTATCCTTACTCTATTTTTTTTTTTTTTAAATAAATTCTTATTTTTATATACTTAAAAATATAATAATAATTAAATTTTTAGGTATATAAACAATTTTATTTTCACTTTTATTATATTATATGTATACATTACGTTAAATTTTACTGCTTTTTATATTAAATATTCATTATATCATACTATTACCTAAAAATGTTAAAATAGTTTGTGATTTAACATCATTATAAACATGAAAATATCTGAACATATATATTATATATATTTGAAACTATTTGATTCTTCTGAGGATTCATATCTACCTAATTGAAAAATTTTTGGAAAGATAAAAGAACGAAATTTATTTTTCCAAATAAAAGTTAAATATTCTGTCTATCACACTACTACTATGATTTGATTTTATTGACAATGTAAATTATTTCAGAATTCAATTTTTTTTTTATAGATAACTTTATTTTTGTAAATTGCGTGTTGGTTCAATGAGAAAATTCAATGTAGTTTTAATTTAATTAACAATTTCATTTAATTGTTTACAATTTTTATTCTTCATCTATGTAAACATCACAAAGAACAAGGGTGATTTTTTAAACTTTTCAAGAATAATTCCTACCCTTAGTCAACTATCTTTTAAATCACATAGTTAATATTAACCTTTTTAGAAACGGATATCACCACCAAATTTATTAACATATTTATAAATATATATATCCAAAAGCAGGCAAATCTATTTTAGCTTTCAGATTTTCTAACACTTTCATAAATACAAACCTTACAAACAAAAGAAAAATTTACAGTAGAATAATATGAGTGTTATTAACCTTATTGTTAAAAGAGGGAACAAAAGACATTTTTGTTGTATCTAATGTCGCAGAACTTATGAATGGTGCGTAAATTGCAATTTAACGTTAAATTGATTTATTAAGAGCAGTGAATAATGAAAAGCTGAAAGTACTCAAACGAAAGTTCCCTCAGACCCTAAGTGGCGCCAACAAGACACCGTCACGAAGGAAAACGGAGATCTCCCCAACTGGTACCACCTCCCAGAGTATTGTTGAATTTTTTTTTTTTTTTTTTTTAACAGGTATTTACTTCCTTTGGACTGCACTTGGTCGGTCTTAAATCTTGTAAAAAATATGAAGTTTAAATTTTACCAAACAATAAATTTTTAGGAATAAATTTAGTTTCTAGTCTGCATTTAAACTGGATTAATTTTATAAAAGAATTCATAAACAATACGTTTTATTGTACAAGGTATGCACAGTATATTACTTCATTTAATTGAAAAGCGAGAATTTTTTGTTTTAATTGACGAGTCCTTTTAAATCAGAGACTAATTCTAACGAACACTGATAAAAAATTTACTCAAAGGCTGTGATATAATTATTATCATATTGTAATAGAATTACTATCATTAAAATTGATAAATTAGTTATTTTTTACTGATTGAATGTTTGATCCGATAGAAAAGACATTGACTAGTATATCAAAATTGAGTCTATTTTTAACTATTCAAATCGAGTTTGATTTTTTTTTCTATATTTAATAATATAAATGAGAAAAAGGATATATTACGATATAGTAAATATTTAATGATTTGCTCCTGAGCCTAATTATATACTTCATATTAAATGATTCAGTTCGTAGTTAACTTTAAAAGCAAAACAGGACAAGTGTTAAACAAAATGTCTGTATTTTAAATAAAATCATAATTTTTCTCTTTTTATTGTATTTTTTTTTGTTGTTGTTGTTGTTTGTTTTTGTTGTTGTTTTTTTTTTTTTTTTGTTTTGTTTTATTTACTTTAACGAAGTTTGAGTATACAAAAAATATCTTAGTTATGTTATCTAGGAAACCCTATAATAACTTAACATGTAAATAAAAAAATATTTTTAAAAACCCTCTTTGTTGCAAATATGGCAAACTATTATTTATATAAATAAAGTTTTAGAAGACAATAAGTTTGAAATTCTAAATTTTATTCGTCTCAAAATTTTAAACTTCTTTCTCCTATCTGAAAAAAAAAGAGTAAATGAAAAATTAATTTACCTCTACTTGGGAACTATTCCTGGAACGAAGTATAGGTATATTGCTCAAATAACTTACTGTGATGAAGATAGAAAACCTAGTAATTCGCAAAAATGGAGGAATTATACAGTTAGATTCTATTTTCCCCCGAAGGAAGACGGTAACAGAGTCAGTAAAGTTTTGAAAAACAATTTGGCTGTTTCGTATACATGAATAATTTAGAATAGATCACATAAAATTCAATAAGGTAATACTATAATGCATAAAACTTTGACTTTTTTTCAAAATAAGAGTCATCTATCCAGTCTTGAATCAAATTTTTTGTAAAAAAAAAAATTCTTTTCAGAAACTTTGTTTTTCAAAAAACTGTAACATAAAAACACAAACTAAGATTTACAAAAAAAAAAAAAAAAGTGATTTTTCCAATAATTTGTTAGAGAAAATGGCTGAAATTCTTTACAAAATTGAAATGCATCAAAATTAATTTTCACTGAAAACAAAGTTTTTATAACGGTGTCATCCGAAATTATTTAAACTGCAAGAAAACTTCACCATTTAAGTCTCATGTAAAAAATAATATTTTCATATTAAAATATTTTTCCAAAAATATCCTGATCAGGGGTTCTTTTTTTTAGCCCTTTAACCTTGGGGAGGGAAAAACATCTTTATTAGATTTTTTTTTTTTTTTTCTTTTCCCATAAATATATGGATATTATTTTGGGGAAAGTGGATAAGCGATATCCTGGATCCCTTTCAACGTTTTTGTAGGTTTATTTTTTAAATTCCTTCACTAACTATTCTTATTGGTTTATTTAAATTTCTTTCACGTGCTTTTTTTTTTTTTTTTTTTTAATTATTTGGAATTCTATAACTTTTTATTTTTTTATTTAATATTTTTCTCCAGTTTTAAACGATAACTGAGGAACATAATTTATTGTCTGAATACGATTTATTGATCGTTTTCTTTCTTTGTTTAAGATTGCTGTTATTGGCTTTATTCTTATATTAAATTCTAAATTTTATGGGTAACCTGTATATTGGCCCAGCCGATTAAAAAGAATTTTTTTTTTTATACATTAGGCGCTCAGTGTCCAATTTATATATACCACGATGCTTGCACATTACTGTTACAATCTCCATTGAATCACCTAATTTTGAAAATTATGACTGTAACGTACTTCGCCATCAGATTCGAATCTATCCTGCAGCACTCAAGCATTACCACTGGACCACGATTTATTTTTCATCAGCATTTGATCCATGAAATCCGTCAACAATTTCATTAAGAGAACACTTTTACAGTGTAGCAGCATTTTTATTATGAGAGGCAAGGCCTTCCCGGGTGACTTCGAAGGATAATTTCTCATCGTCGTAGAAACTTACATTTGCTTGTCGTAGAGGAGAAAAACCAGAAAACTTCTTCAAGCTATCTGACTATCGGCGAGTGACCTTCTGTCAAATCTTCGCAGGGTACAACTTCTTTTATTCAAAAAAGATACCCGCTACCAATAGAAATCAAACTTAGGTCCTCTCAATAGTTAGCCAATCGTGCTATTATTAGACCACTGGCGGAAATCTTCCGTTATTTATTTAATCAAAAATATTTAAAATATGATGAACAAATGATTATCATGTATAATTTAAAGATCTGTAATCTCTCTCACTCTGTCGCTAGTTCTTACATACCTTATTGATTCCACAAATAAAAGTTTTAACATAATTTATATTTTTATTAATCTGTAATCTCATTCCTTAGTGGTTTAAAAATGTTGAAAACCCTCCAAAATCATATTATTTCAACTAGGAAAATTGGAATACTACAACAAGAATACTTTATCATAAAATAATTAACCATATCCTACTGGCCAATTTCTTCAAGTAGAAGAAATTGGTTAGTAGGATATGGTTAAAAACCATAGAACATGATAGAGAAAGAACACGATAAAGAATAAGCTGCAACGATTTTCAATTAAATTCTGCGATTTAAGTTGTGACGCACATTTGTGTGAAAATTGTTCAAAAAAAATCAGTTGAAAATTTTATTTACTTATCCTAAAAATGGCGCTTTACGTCCAATACAATCCTTGCAACAAGTTGAATAGTTACAAGCTGAATAATTTTCTGTAAAAGTTGTTTGCAAAGTTAGAGAGGGTACTCCATTGTGTTTTCTTTTATTTGGCTCCAGCAACCATTTCTCCCCATCAAATCTCAGTTGCAGGCTACAAGGTCAAAGTTCACCTTCCTCACCCATTGGGGTTTAAAAGCAAGGAGAATAGACAAGCTTTGTCGGGACAGACTCTTGATATATTTCTTCCTCCCATTTGGAAAACTAATCTTTCAACAACCCAGTAAAAAGAAGGGGGGGGAATTCCAGTACAATTCCATAACCCTATACTGCAGTTATTTTCCGTTGAAAGTTTAAATGATTGCCGACAGTTTTTGTGCTGAATAAGAATTCGTCCTGGCTTCAAACAAGATATTTTTCAGCCTTCTAAATTTGGTTTACCTCATATTAGAATGCCTGTTGATAAAACAAAAATTTTCTTTAGAAAACAAATAAAGACTTGATAATTAGTAATTGTCTAATAAAAAGTATTTACTCTTTCGAGAAAGGCAAAGATAATTTCAGCAAATATTAGCACATTTGGACATTCTCCAAATTTTTAAATAAATAGTTAGACTTTTAATTCAAAACTGATACTAATTTAATTAAATTACCGAAATAATGTTGAATAATACACTGAATAGATTTAAGAACTTAAGCAATTGGAGCTAGAAATTATTTCATCTATACAAAAGTAATAAAATAAGAACAATTCATCTTTACCGCCATATATGCTTAATGTTTGGAATCTCTGAGCACTTGTAAGTACAAAGCACCCATTGTGACCAGCATTCAACTACTTCGTGCTCTTTTTAGAGGGAAAACATTTTTTCTCTGCAACGAAAAACCAAAAATACAATAAGGACCGAAGAAAGTATAAAACAATGTTTACGTAAGCAGAATTTAATGCACAAGAGATAAGAGTAATTTTCCTTTCAGTGGTAAATAAAAATATACCTCTTTTCAAGAATCCTCCCTTTTTATAATTCTGAATTATCCTCTATTAAAAACTTCATTGTTGATCTCCTTTTATAATTGTGTTAAATAATATACTTCTTTTTATAATTCTGAATTATCCACTATTAAAAATTTCATTAGCATTAAAATCTAGATAGAATCATTGGTTATATTCTCTTGGGGTTTTTTTCCACTCCTTACATGTAAGATATAACGATTGGCGACTGCTTTTGTCAACATGCATAATCGACTATACTAGCTTCTAATATTTAAGGAAATCTTAGAAAAATTGCGATTGTACGTCCAAAAATAAGTAAAAGGTAATCACGACCACTCTTTGATTCATATTTTTGCCATAGTCAGTATTTAAATAAATTTCTTAATACTTACTTCAGAATTTTAAATTTGTGGGAGAGAGTTTGATAGTAGCTATCTTTGTTTAAATGACTACCCTTACAGTCCACATCTGATATCGATATTCCTGGAATATTCATGATCATTCAAAAGATATTTGTTACAAAATGTATTTGATTTATATCGATATATGATTTATCTGTAAAAACCCAAATTTACGCTGGCAGATATGCATCCAAGATATACTTAAAGTTTTATTTTCGAAGGTTGTGCCTGGAATTCAAGAAATTAAAGAATGAAGAAATCGTTAAACAGATTCGTATTTATTTTTAATCTTCTAATAATGAAGGATATAAATTAAGTAATTATCCAAAATAATTAAAAGATTTTCAGATTAAATAAACAAGTTATTACAATGCTAATACAAAACGGAATATGCTGCCAAATAAATGCCGCTGTTACTACTTGCACTTATTGCATTATTATTGTTTTAATTTTTATTTAATATAATATATTATTTTTTTTTAAATTCTAATAACTCATTTCTAAATTTGCAAACATGGTATTTGTAAGGACCTAGTAGTAATTCCTTGAGTTTCCGAACTGAGGGAACTGGGTTTGAAACCCAATAAGCGAAAATCCTTCAATTCGTTTCGTGCAAACCACCAGCTGTCACACATCAATGAGTTCCGAACTTAGTAGAAGAATGCGAGTGTAGTGTAGAAGTCTCCTAATGGTGCAGCCAGAGTAACGTTGAATCTGCCGCAAATCTAGTGGGAGTAGCCCCAGCAGCGAATTTAGGTCAAGTTAAGTACCCAACATTTAACATGAGCAACCATAACTAAATATTAATTTAGCTTTAGGTACTATTTCAAAAACAAGTAGACTCAGTGACAATTGTGCTATGTATCCCATCGACTTGGTATGCTTAGTGGGTATTTTCCGCATTTTCTTTCGTACGATAGACAAATATGAGACAGTTTTTCTTGAGTCTTTCAGAAAAGCAATAATTCTTGTATTCGCTAGGATTATAATCTTCGCACAATTAATAGAAACCTTAACGAATAAAAAATGATAGATAAAAGGAGTTCTGACACTCGGGGCCACAGATTTCGGATTCGAGTCCGTGCGGTGCCATGAATGCTTTAAACAGTAGGTCCCGGTCTAATATGACTGTAGAGCGTTGGGCATACTACTGACAACCCTACCCAGGAAAAAGAAAATATCTCCTGTTTCAAAATCTGCCAGTAGGCAGACGGTCTTGGCCCACCATGGGGCTGTTGCGCCAATGAAAAAGAAGAAGATAAAATGATTTACTTATTGCATTAAATACATTTTAGATCTTTACAATTTTTAAAAGTAAAATTATTCATGCAAAGATATTTCCTGCCTCCAAAAAATAAAATAAAATGCCTCATTATCAATGCCACAATCAATTTCGAACCTTAAATGTTTGAAAGAAAAATTTTCTTCTTGATTAACAAGTTATCTTTTTTTTTTTACACAACATATAAATATATTTCCTAATTATAACCACCTTTCCAATCAGAAACTCCCAAAGCAAATTTAAAAATGGTGAATGAATTAAATAGCATTCAAATCATTATAATAATTTAAAGACTTGATATCTCAGTAAAGATAGTTTAATAAAATTTAACAATGTGATAACTAATACTTGAATTAAATTTTAGCTTTTTCAAGCCCTGCATATGCAATTGACAATGGATAAAAAAAAGTAAAGACAAAAATACCTTTGAAACTCCAGATGAAAAGGACCAAGTCTAGCTAAACAAATAACAAAAAAATTTGTTTCAGTGAAAAATAAAACTTTATCCTCTCGTCGTTTTTAATAGAAAAAAAAGAGCCTGCTTCATCCAACAGAGCTTTCAAGATAAAAAAAAAAAAAAAAAAAAAAATGAGCCTCAAAAAGGTCATCTTTGCATATTTGTTTTATGAGTCTGTAAACATTCAACTAACTGCCTTTCTTATGTATCAAATAAAACTCATGAGGCACATGTTTTATTACTCACGGAGCCCCAATAATTCATGTTTCAGGCTACTGAGCCCAGCAGAGTTCCCATAAAGAAGAAATACCTCTGCAAAAAAAGAAGTAATTGTCCAAAGAACTCCTTTATCTAATCTTAAACTACAATATTAATTGTGTAGAACTGATTTTCATTATTAACGCATAAAGATATTTCGATTAGCAATTATTTGATGTATATGTTCTTATATATATATGTACATCAGAGGTCACATGTTCAACTTATATATGCAATTCATCGACAGGCATAGGAAAAGGGTGTTTGACCTTCAAGAGTATGCGTCTCACGTTCAGGTATCGAGTAAGAAAAAATTCTGAAAACGTCCGCAAAACAGCCTGTTTGACGATGCAGACGCTTACACATTTTGTCACAACCTATTCGTTTTTAAAAATAAAATTAATGGCTGCATCTCACGCCGTCAGAGGATTCGAAATTGTGTATTCCTGCATTCTAAAGACGGATTTCGGCCAGTTACTAAAATCTCACGTCGTAGGACGCCATTCAATCGGAAGCTTGATTTTATGTCCATTCAAGCTTTCTTATGCTATATAGAACCAAACATAAGACAAATCTCGAGAAAAAAAAAAAATTTCCCCAGATTTGTTTCTTTTTTTTTTTAAGTTCTTTATAATCGTTTCTTTTCAAGTTTCTTAAAATAAACTCTATTTGTATAAGTATTGGATTATAGGATTGATTAACTAGTTCAGTTTAATTTAATGGATTAGGATTGACTGACTGACTGCTTTCATTTAATTTAATGACTCATGATCTTATTAAATAAACACATACATCGTGAAAAGTTTTGGATTCTATTTCTTTAAAATCTTTATAATTATTGTAATAATCATGTATAATGTTATAAAATAAGTATTGAAAAGTTGAATTTTTTTCTCCACTTGACCACACACTTAATTCAACTTTTAACTTGAATAATATCACAAAGTCGAAATATAATCAAGTTTAAAATGGCTTACTATTTATATATATATATATATATATATATATATATATATATATATATATATATATGTGTGTGTGTGTGTGTGTGTGTGTGTGTGTGTGTGTGTGTGTGTGTGTGTGTGTGTGTGTGTGTGTGTGTGTGTGTGTGTGTGTGTGTGTGTGTGTGTGTGTGTGTGTGTTGAGAAAGTTTGAATAAATTGAATGCAATTGGTAATTTTTAGCCTAATTTTATTTTTTGTTACTATGTTAGTAAACATCTGATTGTATTGCTTTTATAATCAAGGTCAATTCTTATAGCTGCTGTTATGTCTCATAACGGCATGATATTTCCGAAAGTGTGTAATAAAAAAAAAATAATGGCAATTTGACTTAAATAGTACTTATTTTTTTTTGTTGCCATTTTCATAAATAAGAAAAAAATTTACTTAATACGATTCATTCAACAGTTTTTTTTTTCCCCCATATTCAAACAATTACTTCATTATTATTTTTACATGATTAGGTTTTTCTTGTTCTTATATAATGCAGCATGAATAAATATTGCATTATACGAATAAATCTTGCCTTATACGTTTGCATTTATTTTACCTATTTGTTCTTCGTCTTCTATATATAAAGAAAGAGATCATTATAGGATAGCAAAAAGAGTATCATTAGTTTGTTTTATGACCAGCAGAACAGAGAACCAATATTTCCAGGGCTAGCAAAGCGAGGTAACCAATACAATACCCCCGAGAGAATATGTGCGAAAGAATAAAAACATCCCGTTTTAATCAATGTGTTCGATGCAAAATAGAGGGTTCACTAGTTCCATAGGTGAAATGCAATGTCTTGTTCTGTTTTAAGTAAAATACAAGTTGTTTTACATAACTCTATGAGCAAATTTATAATCGTAATTCATATACTGCCACTGGATTCTTTGAAGAACAAATAGACTCGGTAGAGATTTTATCAAAGACTATCATAAAAACAAATTAACGGTTGAAATTTTTGGAGTTTTCTCCAATTCGACACGCACATGTGGGGCAGTTAACCCTCGAAAGTATTACTTCTCCAACAGCCTATTAGGGTTCGTAAGTTTTGAGTACCACATACCATACCGGTTTGCTATATTTTGAGTGGAAATCAAAATTCATGCGGTTTCGTTTGTCAACTTTCGAGGAAGAAGAATTACCGCTTCGCCTGGTGTCTGTTTTTGGTGATACATCAAAGTAACGATTCTGTAATAACTCTTCCGTATCAGTAACTAATGATCTGATACTCAAGTTTCCAGCATTATAAAAAATCTGTTACTGAATATCATTTTGATCAAAATCACGATCGTATTCTTTATAATAAAGTACTTATAAATTTTTGTTAACTTCATCATAGAGATTTGTATTTGCACTACATGTTTATTAAACAATGTAGAGAAATATCGGATATTAAATAAAAATAAGTGAAAGACTGAACTGGAAGCAAAATTCAAAATATCCTCATTAAATTTTCTCGAAAGAAATTCTATCGTTTTATATTCTAAGCAGTTTAAGGAAAATAAATCTAAATAAAGAGATCTTATAATTAATTAATGACATGAAGGTGTGTGTGTGTGTGTGTGTCACGTCGGTGGGTCTTGTGTTCGACAGTGACTCCACCAACAGTCATCGTCAGGTGATGAGGGGGATTTACTTTAAGAAAGGACTTATGGTAAACGATTCGCGTATCATGTGAGAGAAAATCCGAAAAACTCCCACCAAATTACATGGCTGTCAATACGAGAAGCTTATACGCATTTTAAGAAATCCCATCAAATCTCCTCGCTTCTAAAAGCAATGACGGATTCAAACCTGACGGATTCAACGGATTCAAACCTGACTCTTCTATACGTTAGCTGTGCATATTACCATTAGACCACAAGATGAGTTGATGAGTTTAACCTGCCCTCAACCTAGAAATGCACTATTGTTTTTTTTTTAACCATTGACTCAACTATAATTAGATATTTCATTCATTTGGTCAGCTTGATTCATTAAATAAAATTGATAAGGTAGCGATGTATAGAAAATACAAATAAATTATAAACTATTTTCATTTAATGTATTATTAGATTTCATATATCAATTTTCGAACAATTTATTATGAACTTAAAAAAAAAAAAAGGAAGTGGACGTTATTACAAAAATAATTTAAAAATAAAAAATAGTACATACAACTGGTAAGATTTTCGTTCTTCAAAATGTAGTTATTAGCCATTTAACCTACCTTCACATACTTTAATTAAATTATAAATCATTTGGAAATTCACAGTATTGTTCTTATAAAACCTTCAATCTTATTTCCCCCATTTCAGTGCCTTCCTAAAACATATCATTGCGGAAATGCAATTTTTTTTTTTCAGTACATTCAACAAAAATAATGATGCCCTTTATCCGCAAATAAATTACACTATCGGAAAAAAGAATAGTGCCGGTTTGAAAACCAAGGATATTATGAACAAAACCACCAACTATTAAGTTGCCTAGCAACACCATGCTCGTGAATCCTGAAGGATTGTTTGCTTTACTTTTTTCTTTTTTTTAAATTTCGAAACTTTTCCAACGACATTCCGGAATTCCTTAGAAGCAAACAATTTTGTTAAGTTTAATCAAACAAACCTATGAAATATTTCAAGCGGTATAAAAAAAAAGTCTTCTTCGCTATACTACTTCGACTTTCTTCTTCAAAACTTTTTATTGGAAATCCTTACATAGCTAAAGTGAACATTTTCAAGCAGTATTTTATTTTTGAAATAAGCAAATAAATTTAAATGTGTGTAAAAAGAACTACAGTGATACACGGAAGTCAAGATATACCCGTTAAAATTAACGCAAATCATTGGATTTAGATACTTTTTGAAAATACTATCAATTTCCTTTTAATTGACAAAAAAATAACTAAACGCATCTAAATTTGTTTTTTTTTATAAATATCAAATACTTTGAAAAGTATGAAAATAAATTATCACGTAATATGCGAAAAGTTAAAATAACAAGAATAGTTGCTGATTTCATGCAAACATCAGGCAACTAATCATATTAGTCATAAGATTAGTGGTCCGATTTTGATAAATTAATATTTGGTTAGTTCACATTTTGCGTCTTAAATTGCTCTTAATCTGTCGACATCGATAAAACCATCTTCTCAGCAACAGATTTGGTTTTTCGCTCTACGGCCATTTTGTGTACACTTTGGGCTAATTAGACCGGGACCTACAGTTTAACGTGGATTCCGAACTTATTAACAAACATCCATGTCTCCGCCAAGATTCGAACCTGAAGCACCAAAGGCCAGAGCGCTAGCCAATTGGCCATCAACAGCAACAGACGATGGTATATCACTACATTCTTTGACCAACGATCTCGTAAGTTCTTCTTTATTTTCGAATTTTTTTTTTTTTTTTTTTATCAAACCCATCCCATAAATTTTCAATTGAATTAAGCTCTGGATTCTGGGAGGGCGAATGCAATTGCTTTGGGGTGAGATTTAACAAACAGTTTTTAACTACAAGCATCGATGTTTGGGATCTTTATCTTATTGGAAAACCCAACTGTTTTGCATGTCTAATTTGTTTGCTGATTCTTTAAAATTATTTTCAATATGCTCAAATATGCAAAGAAAAAAATACATAATGAAATTTATAAATACCAAATTGCCCAATTAGCCGACATACAGTGGATAAAAAAGTTTTGGCAATTGCCTTAATTTATTCATATTGACAAATAAATAAAATGTTATGCAATTTTAGATGTCGTAATTAAATACAAGACATCTTAGATATATAAAAATAGTAAAAATTTTATTTTAATTTGCATTTTCTACGATTTTTTCTTTCAAAAACGAAAATTTGCATGTCAAAAAGTATTGGCAAAGTTTTAACTGCTATGCAAATTTTTATTACATTGAAGTCACGTGTTTCGACTGATAAGAAACTCTACCGGTATAAAGTCTGCAAAACTACCCAAAAGTGTCTATGCATTATTTTGCGATTACTGCACTAAAATGACTTGGAAATCAAAGGAGTTGGACGTTAGTGTTAAAAGCACGATTATTAGGCTCAGAAATGAAGGTTTAACTTATCGTGCTATAGGAGTGCAGTTCAATATAAGTTTATTTACTATCAGAAGTGTTGAAAAAGTTGAAGGAAACAGAATCAACGGAAAATAAGACTAGAAGTGGACGACCTCGAATATTTTCTACAAGAGAAGGAAGGACGTGTCATTATTAACAAGGTTAAGAAAAACCCTAAAATAAGTGCACCCCAGATAGCTAGAGATGTTGCTTTCACTTCGCAAAAGACTTTCAGCGTACGGAATGTTTTACACGAGAGAAGTTATTATGGAGGGCAGCTAGAAAGAAACCATTCATCTCTGAAATAAATAGGAGAAAGAGGTTAGATTTCGCAAAATCCCACGTTGATTTATCTGAAGAGTTTTGGAACACAGTTATTTTTTCCGACGAATCAAAGTTTAACATTTTCGGCAGTGATGGACTACGATATGTGTGGAGGAGGCCAAATACTGAATTGGAAAAGCAACATTTAACTGCTACTGTAAAACATGGTGGAGGCAGCGTCTTAGTTTGGGGCTGTATGGCAGCTAATGGAATTGGCAAACTGCATTTTATTGATGGTATTATGACAGCACGTACATACATTGACATTTTGCGCCATAACTTAAAAATCAGTGCCCAAAATCTTGGCCTGGGAACATCATTCGTTTTTCAACAAGACAATGACCCCAAGCATACAGCGAATCTCACCCGTGAATGGCTACTCTACAATGCTCCTCGCCAATTAAAAACCCCACCTCAATCGCCTGACATCAATCCAATTGAAAATTTATGGCACCTGCTGGATCTAGAAATCAAGAAACATAAAATTTCAAGTAAAGATGACCTCAAACGTTTACTCTTGCAAGAGTAAACGTTTGAGGCAAAGAACGTCTTGCAAGAGTAAACGTTTGTGCACAAAATTCCCAACAGTACAACAAAGACCTTAGTTCCTCTATGAGAAATAGATTACAAGCTATTATAGATGCAAATGGTATGCATACAAAGTACTAAACATATACAGATTTTGTTTTCGCTCATAATTTTGCCAACACTTTTTTTTATCATGTAAAATTTGGATTTTCTCGTAGATTTTGACTAAAAAAAATATTTAAGTGAAAATTTCGTTATATTTGTTTGTCTTTTCTCCTTCTGTAATCGCTATGTTAAAATAAAATTTGTAAACATACTTTGTTAGCAAATATGATCATTTATAGGCAATTGCCAATACTTTTTATCCACTGTATATCCTCAGACTATCATATGCTTATCGTCGCTGCCGCGGAGTACGAACATTATTTTTCTGTTTCGACTTTTCGCCAAGCTTTTCTTTTTCCATCATAACCAAAAATGTTAAATTTCATCTGTGAATATTGCTCTTTCCCAGAGATTTGAATTGTCCTTTTCATGGAATTTTTGTAAATTTCAAATGTTTATCTTTATTAACTTAATTGATTAGTTGGGTTTTTTTCCCCATTCAATCCTACTGTTAAAACCTTCCTTTCTCAGTGTTCAGTTAAAACTTCGGTTTCTTACTTCGAACACATTCAGGATTGATACGATATTTAATTGATTCGAGATCTTTGACTGCACTAATTTTCTAATTCGTTCGAATCTGTGATAACTTTTTTGTTATCCCGATCACTAAACTTTGGCTATTCTAACAATACATAGCTTATTCTCAGTAGTTTGAGTCAAATAATATCTAATGACTGTTCCCACAATAGTACAACTTTTAGTATAATTTTACTTATTTGATTAAGCGATTTAGATTAATTTTTCAGCTTTATTATGAGCTCTCGAAATTTTATAATAGTTTCTGTTATTTTAATCATCTATCCAGCAGTTTGGACAAAAACAAATTGAAATACAGTGAGTGTAAAAAAGTATTCGTACAGTACGACAATTGATTTAAAAGCGATCCGTTCATAAAAATTGTAAACATAAATTCCCTTTAATTAATTATAAATATATAATAGAACATATTTTCACTAGTTTCATGGGAAATTGACACAAAAAAATAATTTTATACATGAATAAATATTTACAAAACTGAAACAATCCATTTTTTTTTTTCTAATGCAGCCGGCAAACATTTAGACTGCTTGGTCTTGAATGCCTTAAGGCAAGCACTGCACAGACGTACTCACTTTGCATTACCCAGGGGGCGCGGGTAACTTGAAGATAAGCCACGGACGCGGAGTAACAATGCCCCACAATCCAACATCTTGTGGTGTAAAAAGTATTCGTACACTAAAAGAAATGCATTTTTTTTTTAGTTATTTTGTGATTGGTTTTGCCATTATGATGTAGTTAATTGCCGCCATCTTATAAGTTACTTAAAAGGTTCTTCAGTGGAAATTTTAATGTAGTGAGAAACTAGAAATTCTGTAATGGGTCGTAAAAGTAAAAGAGACAAGTATTTCCGAAAGAGAACTGATTTTAAAGCTCCGTAAAAATGGTAAATCGTACAACAAGATTTCTGATCTGGTTGGTAGACCCGTTCATCTGTGCAGTCAATCATAAAAAGTTTGCTGCCACTGGAAAGGTTTAAAACGGTTCTCGTACTGGGCGACCATGTCTATTGACATCATCTGGCAGACGATTTCTGGTACGTTCATTAAAGAAGGATCCCAAAATAAGTGCTCCTACATTAACATCAGAACTAAATAACATGGGAACAGCAGTCTCTGTAAGTACTGCTCGAAATGCATGCAGAAATGAAGGTTTCCATGGCCGTGTTGCGAGACGAAAATTCTTTGTTAGTGAGAAGAATCGAAAGCTGCGATTGTCTTTCGCCAAACAATACGTTAATGAAAGTCTAGATTTCTGGAAAAAATTATCTTTACAGACGAAAGTAAATACAACATATTTGGATCGGACGGGAGACGAATGGTATGGAGAAAGCGCAATACAGAAATGAATCTTAAGAATTTAGTGCCAGCAGTGAAACATGGGGGTGGAAGTCTGCTTGTTTGGGGTTGTATGAGTGCTTCTGGGGTGGGCAAATTAGTCTTTATTAAAGGCATTATGAATCATCAACTTTATATTGACATTTTAAAAAATAATTTAGGACCTAGTGCAACAAAAATGGGCTTGAATGATGATTACGTTTTCATGCACGATAATGACCCCAAGCACACAGCCCGAAACACAAGGCTCTGGATACTATATACATACGCCCCAAAGTTCATGAAATTTCCTTCTCAATCGCCGGACCTCAACCCCATCGAGAATTTATGGGACGTTCTTGATACAAATATTAGATCAGACATATTTCTAATAAAAATGATTTGGAATCAGCTTTTAATCAAGAATGGGACGCCTTATCTAGCTCAATAACAGCAAAATTGGTGGAATCGATGCCAAAGAGACTCAAGGCAGTTATTCGAGCTAAAGGATATCCTACAAGGTATTAGCTGAAATATTATGATTGTATTGGCCAATATATGCCTGATGTACGAATACTTTTACACCCCAAGATGTTAGATTGTTTCAGTTTTGTAAATATTTATTCATGTATAAAATTATTTTTGTGTCAATTTCACATGAAACTAGTGAAAATATGTTCTATTATATATTTATAATTAATTAAAATTGAATTTATGTTCATAATTTTTATGAACGGATCTCTTTTAAATCAATTGTCGTACTGTACGAATACTTTTACACTCACTGTATTGTATAAGCATATGTCACCATTTGAGAGATAATATGCAATTGGATTAAAGGAAGCAATTTGATCAAATTGAAAGATTATTTGACATTTGAATCGGATAGATACCACCAAATTAACGATGTTACCAGGAATGGCTGAATCATGGCAGAAGACAACGTTACCCTGCTCTCACTTCCTGGAGCCCAATGAAAGAGTTTCCCGGCTTGTGGATTTGTTGTAGCTTTCGCCACCATAAGCATGTGAACTGCCAGTTCAACATCTCTTGTCGAGTATCCAACTGAACTCCCTCTATTCAAAAGTCAAATATGCTATCCACTAGGCACGATAACTTTCTTTTAATCATAAAGATTGCACCAATACAAAGCAAAACAAAACAAAAAAAAATCTTTTCAAGTTAATTAACAAAAATAGATAATACAGGCAAATATATAAGATAGTTATAAACGAAGACTTATTTTGAAGGAAATATGATTTTTAGTGACATACAACAGAAAAATACAAAAACACTCAAAGATTTCGTGTCATAAAGGAGCAATTCTGAATTGGTATTTCTAATAAATTATTTATCTAAACGAATTTAAATATTTTCTTTACTTACATAAGAGATTTTCATGATCTTTTCGAGTCATGGCGCCTTTTTATGAATTAAGATTTTGGCATGGCGCACTAAGTAAAAGTTACAGATAAAAATAAATATAAATAGTGTACCTGCATTATTGAACAAATTAGTTCATTTATGTCTTATTCATTTCATTAAAATCAAATGAAAAATTAATTCTCACTAAAATTAATTAGGGGTGAGCCTACATATCACTGCATACTTTCCTAAATCGTGGAATCAAACTGGACACGGCCACTCTCCTTTCATTTTCCACGTTGATTATTGTTAGATATTTGCCCTTTATCACAGAGACCGACGAAAACCGAGCTTCGCATAAATACGACATCGAAAAATTAATTAAAAATCCACTTATCTTTATTGCTTAGAAGGGGATATCCGTCTTTAATTGAAATCCAAAATTCTGTCAATTCCATGTTGCCAAATTTCGCTTTTAAATACTTATAAAAAATAACGACAAGATTCTCTTCTTCTGCAGAAATCGGGAATTAGTGTAAAAACGGAGTATTACCGTTAAACGGATCTTGAATCTATACAAACTTACCGAAATTTTCATTTGAAATTATTTCTCAAGTAAGGTGATTATCTGTGTTAAACGTTCTTCAAAAATGGTTTTTACATCTTGAGTTTGGTTTGTACCTCTACGGTCATCTTGTGCACACGAGGGCTACACAGACTGGGACCTACAGTTTAAAGTGAATTCGAACTACTAACACACATCCATGCCAACACCAGGATCCGAACCTGAAGCCTGTGATGTCAAAGGCCAGAGCGCTAGCCACTTGGTTTTACATCTTGAGAGAAATCAAGTTCATTTGACGTAAAAAATTGCTGCAATATTAAAAAACGATCCTTAACTGCACTTTCATTCAATTTTCTTTTCCATGGTTAGAGTTTTTTTTATAAAAGCTGAAGTTTTTTCATTGACTTCAAAAGGTGCACGTTTTTCTCAGCAAAGAGAGATTCAGGGAGTTCAACTTTTCAAAAATGTTGCATAAGTATGCTAGTTTCATTAAAAAATCTGCATCAGCAAAATTTTCGCCATTCTTGTGCTCTTCTTTAAAGGGAAAAAACAGTGCAGCATTTCAAAGGTACGTAATAAAACATTACCACGGAGAGCCTCATGCACTGCTGTAGTACAATAAAGACGAGTGTCTCTACTCCCATATTCTCATGCAATTTTTTTTTTTTTTTGAAAAATTTTGCTTTCAATGAACGAGTTTTTATAAAATTTTATACATTCACTGTACATTAAAACATCTGATTCAGAACAGGATTCAGATGTTTTGATGCAAGCGCTTTCCTGTGAATAATACAATGCGTCCACAGTGCTTGCTTCGAATAAGTGTCTGTCCTTCATAGCAACCAGACATGGAACGAGCTTCATCAGTACAGACAACAACGCAATTAATTCAATCCAATTTATTTTCAGATATAAATGTATCAATAATTTCAAACAAGTATTTTTACAAAAAGAGAAGGTCTTCTTCAATATCATTACCTTCTATGAACCATGTAAAGCATATCAAAGGATCACCCTTATTATTAACCAGTAACTTTATTTAGTTGCAATCCAAGTTCCATTAATTTGATTTTTTCAATTGATTTGTCGTTGACTACCTATGACATATGTTGTATTCTGTGAATAATTGTGTCATAAGACAAAGGTTCTTAGCATATTCTCTAACCATGATGTTCACTATATCTACAGTAGCCAGTAGGATAAGTTCTGATATGATATGGGGCTTCTTACATTTCGCGATTTTTATAAGCCATCTTGTAAGATGCTAGCAATGCATTTTTCGGATTCCTATTAATTAGCTGACGAACTTTAAAGTATTTGGAACAACATTTTCACGAGGCAAGGTGACTGGCATCACCACAGTTAATACACTTTGGACCTGCATATTTAGTGGTAATAGAACAGTCCTTATGATAGTGTTCAATAATAGCAATAGCAATTCTGGTAATAGCAATTCTGTTGTAATAGCAATTCTGGCTAGCATGATGAAAAAAAGTTGCAATTGAAGTATTGCATACTATAAATTCCGGCTTTCTTTTAAACCTATCTTGACAATATACAGAAGTTTAATAACACATAAATTTTAAAATTATTAGAATTACGAGGAAGAATGATTTGTCATACATGGATGCGAATTTTAGTGTTTGTGTTAGATAATTGATTAATTTTCTCGATCAAGAAACCTTGCTCTTTAAGTCCTTCAACAATCTCGTCAATAGGAGCATTTATGGGAAGTCCTTTAAGGACAACTTTAAGTGATGTTAAGTTCTTTGGGGTAATTACGGAAAATTCCATATTGTTTTCGTTTAAAAATTTTGTTATCATCCTATGTTGTTCAGATTCTTTAGGGAAGTATTTGATGTGCTCACCGGCGAGCTTGTTTGGAACTTTGTCATTAAAGAGGGTATCAGGGTAAAAGTGGGTATCAGTTAAGGCAAATTTTTCCTTGAGATTAGCTGTTTGAAGCACAAATATAGGGATCCTTTTTTGGTTCCGGTGCTGAGTTAGTCGCGGCTCCGTCAACAACCTCGCCAACATTGAAGGTAGAAATTTTATTTGAGAAGTTAACATTTGACTCGTTATTAGAATTAGCTTTAGCTTTATCTTTAGCAGTATGGCGTTTAGCCTGTAAAGAGAAATCATTATCTACAGTTTGAAATTTTGTTTTTTACTAGTTTTATTTTGGTTACATAGAGTAACTTTAGTTGCGCTATGTCTAGTACAGTTAATTATTGGGCGTGGTCCAAAATCACTTACCCTTTTGTAAGCTGGTCCTGTGCATTTGCCAAAGTGACTAAAATAGTTTATTGTTCATCCATGGCATCTGGAGGGAGGTGTCTTTCTAGTATCTTGTGTTGTATTTACCTTCGAAACAGACTGGATAGAATGCAATAGTCTTAGGAGGAGGTACTTTCAAAGGGCTCTAGAACAGCTTTTTCCGGACTATCCATTGGAATGTCGAGCGGGTTGCTTTTCTTCGTCGGTCGAAACAGGTTACAGAAAATCATCTAGCCGTGAACGTACGATCTCAATGCTACTGGAATGGCGACTCAATTGACTGGATCGAGTCGGCAATGCTTGTTTATATAATTCGTCCACAAGATTTCCCAGAACGGTTCAAATTTGTTGAGAGTGATCGATCAGTGTCCATCAGAGTTGACACTTCGAGATGCGTAGATCAGAGAAAGAGCAGCATTACCAGTTCGTATTCATAAGAACTTTCTGGGCTGGTAGTTTTAATTTTATACGGGGTTAAATGACAATAAAAGCCCACCTAAAAATCTACATATTTACTAATTTTTTGCTTTTTGCTTTGTTGTTTTATTCAATTAGGCGAAATGTCTCAGTCATGGTCTAATTAATTATTAAACTTTTGCAATATATCGTGGCTCCTTGTGAAGACGACAAGACACATACTATGAAATCACTGACTTACATATGTTCATTCCAGTTTTTCACTTATTGATATACATTTTTTTATTTGATATGGCATTATATTGCATTTCTGTAATCGCAAGAATTAAATTTGATTACATTAATGCTTTCTTTGAAAAAAAGTTTACAAAATTTCAGGGGTTTTGAGGTATATTTAGAAGTAATGCAATAATAAAGATACAACTATTTGTTTTCGTATAAATTATACTATAATCTCCTAATTAACATCAAGTTTCTTCAAAACAGATTTTCTCAATGTTGAAGAATAGCAGAATTTTGTCCTTTTAATTTTTGCACTCTGAAAAAATAGCATAGCAAATATTGTTTATATTTTTCGATAAGGCAATAATTTTAAAGCACTCGGATTTCTGAACTAAGGGAGTGAGATTTGAACCCTGCATGAGCGAAGAGTTCCCTTGACTATGTCGAATGAAGTCTGTAGGCCGTAGAATCCCTCCACCTGGTTCGAAGAAATAAATAGATGGTTAATCTCATATTGTAATGGCATCAAGAACAAATTAATCTACCAAAGTGGTATTTCCCATTATAAAGTGTTTCAGCGATCGTCGTGGGTTCATGTACCAAACATAAAGAGGATTAGTATTGCATAGTGTCCTTGCATTTGGTGAAAACAACATTTTTCAATTATAATAGCTTGTTACGTTTAGCTCTCAAAATCCATCTATTTTTAATAAAATTAATTTTAAGATGTAATTTTTACTCTTTTAGAAGTTGAATTGCAATGGGTATACATAAATTCAATTACAATTATTGAACTTCAAATCTTACTACTTTTACAATCAATATGTTCTTGAAGTTTTTGTAATCTTAACAAAATCGCATCCTGTCTGTCACTGTTATTATTTCTTCAATAAACGACTCTATTTGATACAGATAAAATTTCCCACAGGAGATATTTTCTTTTTCTGTAAGGAAAGATTTTTTTGCAATGCTTAAAAGTGATTTTCCGGAGTAATTGGTTAATTGCGCGGAATTTCAATTTAGTGGGAAACTCCGGAAGTTCCGGAGCGGTTAACAACATCGGAAACGAGGATATTACCCGTCGCTAAAATTTAAGTATGTTTAGACTTTATTTTCTCATTGAAGAAACCATCGAAAAATTCAGAGTAGCAAATAAAAAAAAAAAAAAAAAGGCTTGAGAGTAATCTTTCTTTTCTAATACTAGATGTTTTTAATGTGTTGATCAAAAAGCACAGGTTTGCAGAGTTTTTAATAGAAAGAAATATTCGATTTTTTTTTCCTTTGAAGTTTTAAATTTTTAAAAGTGTGCATCTTCAAAAATTTTAAACATTAGTTTACTTTTATTTTAAATTGGGAGTTTCCTATCATGTCCCTTTTACGGACTTCTCTTCCCAGTAAGATGAAGACTACGGTCTGCTTCTTAGAATATTTCATTATGGTTAATTATATAAATTCTTAAAATATGACTCTCAATTTGAAAATGTAATGATCGGAAACAGGAGGAAAATGCGTACAAATTTTAATGAGTATTAATTAAATAACAATTTAAAGCAAAGAAGAATTATCTGTTTTTTTTTTTTGTTGAAAAGTTGGTTGAGTTACAAAGAATTCTTTGTTATTTTATCTGATAAACTTTATACTTTGATAAAATATAAAAATGCATTTCGTTGAATCTCTCCATAGATAAATAAACTAGAACATGAAAATCAGTTGTTAATAAACAGAAAATTTTGACTCAAATGAGAAATGGTAATTGCTATCTTTTCAAATGATAGATTTACAAGTTACACAGATTACATCTGTAGAAGTGGCACTTTTAATTTTCATCATGTCCGATTAATCACTGCAACCTTTTTATTTAGATTTCTAGATGACGGAATGTGATTATTTAATGGCATCTTCATTCGAAAATATTTTACCATTAATATTGAATTTTTTCTTATTATTATTCATCATATATCATTATAATATGAAAAACCCTATTTATTATGATCTTTAAAAATTATCTTTAATTATGATCTTGTTCTCGAAAATTTTTAAATGTGCCTAAAAGTTAATTTTTTTCCTGCGATATCTGTTAATTTCTAACAAACATTATGGACAGTTCCCCCCCCCCACTTATATTTTTATAAATTGTAAAAATCCTACCGAAGAAACTTTGTCATATACAGTAGGGTGGAGTGAAAAAGTTTGGGTCAGTTTATTAGCATATAGGCGGAAAAGTTGTCACCTATTCGTATAATTATTTAAATAAAATTTTAACTTCCTATAACGTCATCTTTGGCTGTCAATTTGCCCCACAAATCTCTATAACATTTTAAGTTTCATTTTCCTGCAGCATTTCGATTATTTTGCGTGCGAAAACAACCCAGAATTAACCACGTGGAGGTGGTTTGCATATCGAGTTTCACCATATTCTTTTCCATATAACTTTGATTTCAAAATTGGGAAATGCAATTCTAAGTGTAAATCTTGATATTTATGAATCCATCTCATGCGTCGTTACCATACCGAAGCTGATGATTCTGTAACTAATTTGAAACTTATAACTTATGAATAGAACTGAAATTTTAAAATTTCAATTTCAGAAGAAACATTTAAAATCATCGTTAATTTCATTATCAGAAATTGATACTATAAAGAATGGTTCACTAAATGTAACTGAGTGCCAGTCACTTAAATCTATATAGTCGTCATCTTTGAAATTTATCGCAGGAATCTTTAATTCACGAACATTTAATCTGTTTTAGCTATATTGTTTATAATTTAAAATTCTACGAAGATTCAATTATTTTATGTGTTCTCACTGTCAAGCAACATTGCCAACACAATATTTTCTAGATGATCAAAAGTTCAATGCACTATTACACTTTACTCTAAGACAGAAAGGAGTTTTTTTTTATTATTATTATTTTTTTTTTTTTTTTTTTATTGCGCTATAAAAGTGGATGCCAGCAAGACAACTCAATTTAGATTTAGTATCACATCAAGCGTATGTGTATATTCTAACATACCCTGTTAAAGCTTTCAAATTATTCGATCAGTGAATTTTTGTTGAAATATATAACCCCAAAATTCTATTTGTTGTCGTTAACCACCTAGATTTTTCCTGGATCCTTTCAGTAACAAGTTTAATGAAATATTTTCCTTTAAAATTCCAGTACATATCCAGATATCTTAGATGGTTTGACATGTTATTTTTTATAAATAATAATAATAATAAAAAGAAGCACCAAGAAGCAGGATAAAATAAAATAAATAAGAAAAAAACATGGGTGATAATAATCTTATGATAAAAGAGAGAGAGAGCTGTTATTAGAAAAGAACTTAAATTCTTATAATCTTTCCCTACAGTACAGACTGTGCTCATCCTACATTGATTCACAGCAAATCATTTTTAATAACTAATGGATATGGAAAGCCTTTGAAAGTATTTCCAAATAAACAAAGATACATTTTTTTAAATTTCATGAATTCCTTAATTAAAAATTATAAGCAATGCTACACAAAATTTATAATATTTTAATGAATTTTTATCAATTCAAGATTTCTATACTATTAAATGAAAAACAGTTTGATGAATTATTCTAGCCGTCTTCGTATATAAAGTAACAAAATTGATAGAACAAATATTGCTATCTAAACAGGAGGCTTTCTCCTCAATTATCTGCTTTAAAAAAAAAAAAAGACATATTCAAGCAGTCAATATTGTAACAAAAAGTTATTGTTGCATGATCCTAAATAAAAAAAGGTCAACAATTAAAAACCATATTTATTCTTATAAAGATATACGATTTAAATATGAGCGCAATGCCAATAAATTTTTTTCAAGCAATTTATTACCATCAACTGATTTACAATTATAAAATGGAAAGTACATAAATGAAATATTTATTCTACATTTAGAGAAGAAAATCCTTAAAAATGTATTGCTGATTATAAATAGGATCTGTAATGTTAAGAATTTTTGACAATCAAACCATCAGGCTTTGAAAAAATCTTAATCCAAAACATCTGCAAAATCTTATTCCAAACAACAAACACCAATGTATTAATCCTTAAATTCTAATGAAGAAGGGTATTGTATTTAATACACATTAAAAAAAAGTATTGCTGATTATAAATAGGATCAGTAATCTTAAGAATTTATAATAGAAACTAAACAACCAGGTCTTGAAAAATCTTAATCCCAAACATCTGCTAAATCTTATCCAAACAAATACCAATGTATTAAAATAATCAATGGATATCTGTGAACAATTATATATACAAATATATCTGATATGGGAAAAAGAATGTTTTTAAGAAATTAGAAACTTTTAGAAATACAATGAAAAGATCAATAATCCGTGAAAAGATAAAATGATTCATGTTTATACAAAAGCAAAGAAAGTTAACTATATGAAGATAAATATAATTTATTACAGGAATGAAGTAGTTTTTAAATGACATAACAGAACAAATTTGTGGTTAAATAATTAAAACAACAACATTTTTTATAAATAAAATGTCAAATCCAATTAACCATTCTATTAAGATGATGAAAACTTATAGATAAGAACATGTTTAAAACTAATATTTCCAATTCAGAATTTGATAATTTATTCTTTACATATAATTCAAATGAAGTCTATCATTTAATTATTTCAAAAATATATTATAGAGAAAAATTAAGACTTAAAATGAATAATTTTTAAATATTTAATAGATTTTTAAAAATACAAATTAATTTCTTTACATAACAAATTAAAAAATATAATTGCATTTATAATCACAAAATACAAAAATTAATCAAATTCAGCACTTTTATGACAAAAATATGGTTACCTACCTAAATTATATTGTTTTAAACTGCAATATTTCCAATCACATTGCTAACTATATTTGGCCATAATTTTATGTATCACAGAAATAGCTTATTCTTCAAGAAAAGCCCATAAGGTGACTTAATGTACAAATAAGCCTTAATATACATATATATTTCAGAATTTGTAAAAATTATTTGAATGTAGTAAACTAAATAATTTTATTCTATATTTTTTAATATAAAAAAATAAAAGAGCATATGTAGTTTCTGGAAGTAATTATCTAATGGTCTTTCTCTCAAATATTTTGCCAGCATAAAATGTCAAATCTTAATGTACTTGAAGATAAATATATTGAAATTACTTTATACAAAATTATTCAATTACCACCTACACAAATAAAACCATTGTTAATTATGCCCATACTACTAGGAAAATATCATACATATTTTTTAAAGCAATGAAAAAATTGGTACATAGGATTTGTACAAAAACAATAAATGTACATGATAAAAGACAATAAAATTTAGCAGAAAATACATAACATTATATATAACACCAATGCAGATTTTATGACTTAAAGGAATGGTCCATGCATATAATTCACAAAAACACATATATAAATATAAATGATGAAAACAAAAACTAATATGTAAGGTACATGTTTACAATGAAAAAATAATTCATTCTACATATAATTTGTGAACTATATTAAATAATACAATAACAATATAAATTTCATAAGCAATATTCCACTCTCATACGTATACTTGTTTTTGTACTTGGATAGAATTCTGATTTCCTAAATGAATATCAGTGAGCTAAATTATTTTTTTTAGATTTTTGTATATCTATTCAGTTACCATTAATTTAATGCAATAAAAATCTACCATTATAAAAATTAGCATTAACATAAAAAGCGATAGCTAATTTACTTCATGAAATAATGATGGAATGAAATATACATTATCTAGAATACAGTTTCTCTTTCCTTTATGTTTATTGTCTTTTAAAGCTCATAAAGAAAACATATGCACCATCATGCAAATTCTGAAGAGAATTTGAAAGAAAAGCATTTGATATAAATGAGAAACTAACTATACCGAACAAAAACTCCAGCAATTATATATGTTTTTTAGAAATTTTCAAAGTAATCCCAGTGTTGTTACCAAATTAAGAAGAATGCATTAAAATGAAATGAATATTACTATTCCAATAAAGAGATACATATTTTTTAAAAATTATTTTATGCAATTTAATTAACAAAAATGCATGCTTATATTCAGTTGTGTTTTTTTTTAAATGAACAGAAAAAATGTATAGCAGAATTGAAGAACTTTATATATAAGTAAGAAATATATAAATATCCATTACTACAACTAATAAATCTGTGAATAAGATATTTATAATATCAATTTTTTTAAAAACTAAGGCATTTTAAAAATACAGGTAGAGAAATAACCCACTGTTATTCAAATACTGATTAAACTTCAAAAAAAATGACTTTTATTGAAATTGTAATTATGAAAGACATATGGATTCTTCCATACACAAAGCAGAAATTAAATCCTACATGGTTACAATTTCAAAAATCTTAATAAGATTAACATGTTTCATAAAATAATATAATACAATTTCTGTCATTAGGAACATTGGCAAAATCACATAGAAATGTGCTATAAAACACAACAGACTCTAAAATATATCAATATACATGTATGTGTATTATAAATCTATTAAAATCTAATTACTTATTACACAGACAATTATAACATGTAAAGGCACATTTACATATTAATGTGATAAAAGTCAACATTACAAAAAATACTTCAAATCCATATTTTTTAGTTACTCTTTAGACTTGCAAAATTTCCAAAATTAAATATTGCATTGTATTCTAAAAGGAGAAACTCTACAATTCTGTTTTGATGCATCATGTCCAAAGCTATATTAGCAGATACTTGCTCAGGCCACATAAGAGTAGGTCCAAACACAATTGCCAAATTTTGCACCTGCATTCGATTTTGCTTGTGATATTCAGTAACTCTATAAGAAAGATATCCTTTAATAGAAAAATAATACAATACAAGCACTAGAAAAAAAATTCAAAATATCTAATAAAGCTTAATGCAACAAAAATTGGTTTAGTTTTTATATTACATTATTAAATATTTAGAAATTTTTAAACCTTAAATAAAATTAATTTAAATAAACAAAAAATTTCATTAGGACTTCACAAAAATTGTATTCTAAAAAACAGACATTTTATACAATATTCAAAGTAGTAAGCAAAACTGTAAATATCAAATCTAATATAGTATTATCTGTTAAACTGAAAATCAAAATAACATGTGTAAAAGAAACTTCAAATCTTTCATTTTAAGTTAAATGATTTTACAAAATTTATAAACAATGCACATAATTAACTTCATAACTTACAATAGGATTCTAGATAAATTTAAATCAAAACTTGGCATACCCTAAAAGGTTAATTTTTATTATTTGAATAAAGAAATTTATGCACAGACATGCAAAAGTATGATTGCCAGTATTTGCAAAATAAGTAACATTATAATCTTTTAATCATCTTTAATCAGATTCACATTAATGGAAAAAAATATTTTGGAAATACATAATAAAAATATGTTGAAAAAAAACTGGTAATACAAAAAAGTAGCAGTTTGACTAAATAGCACTGGACAGTAATTTGTTATATAATACAGAATGCATACTGTAGCCCTTAAAAACTATATAGTGTTTAACTATTTTCAAAATTAATTAGAAAGATATTTCTATATCTAATTAGAACACACCTCATACAAACACAAAACTCAATTTAGAAAATGCACAATGAAAAAATTTCTTAAATATCCTCATGTTGAAAAATTAAGATATATACTGTACCTTAATAAATGTTCTAATAAAACTCTTAAGGTTTCATGATTTGGTTCTGGCATTTTATGTACAAGTTTTTTTAGTGCTTCCAGTTTGCTGCTGGCATCTGGTAAAGCTGAAACATTTCAATATAATATTGAATAAAATAAAATTTATGAAGTAATATTTAAAATAACATCAAAATATTAATTTTAAAAATGTGAAATAATCATTTTCATTTCTGAACACACAGTAAAAGAAAATGCATCTTAATTTTAATACACTAATAAACGGTTAATACATAACTAAGCATAATGTACTGAACATTATGTTTAGTATATACATCTACAAAATACATACATATTTTCAGTATATACATCTGAAAATTTAATTTTAGCTAGATTCAAATTTTAACAAAAACACTAAATATTTAGTTTTTTTTGCAATCTTAACAAACAATATTCCAAAAATATAACATTAAATCCTACCTTTTTGATAGAAAAGTTATTAAAACATTATTTGACATACACTATTAAAATATATAGCTTTTTATTTTAATAGAATGCATTTTATTGCCTAGTTTATTTTCACTAGAGAATCAATAAATTTGAGTCTGGCCATATATAATCAGTCAGTTTTAAACTGTAAATGATTAAATATCTCACTATAAAATTCCTTAGTTTAATGTAAAATTTTCTAAAGATGCATCAATTGAGAAGTTATTGACTTTTATAAATTACAAAGTCAAATGCTAACATTTTCAGAAACTTTTTAAAGAGAAATTAATAATTTCTAAAAATGTTTTCTACATAGAAAAGAGGAAAACATTTAGATTAATTAATTTTTAAATTCAGCTCAAATTTTTGTATAAATAATTTTTTAAATTTATATAAGATACATATTAAAATTATTAAAATAACCTAATTTTTTACAACTTCATAATATTACATAAGAATTTTCTAAAAATAAAAACACAAACCAATGGCATTGAGAAATTTGTCAAACATATTAAAAGGAAAGAGTGGTTCTTTCATTTCTCTAAAGAACATTTTCAGTGCTCCAGTTAAAACATGTACATCTTCTTCGTCCGTTAAACAAGAATAATCATCTATAAGCAGTGTAAAATTTATAATGAGCAAACATACACACACATAGACAAATCGAAACACATACAAATAATTACATTAATTATTCATAAAGAAATTCTACAACTATAGCTGTTTCAAATAATTTCTAATCAAATATATTTTGTTAAATTATTATATCACTAATCAATTATATTCCTTTATATTTATTTTGTCTTTTGTAAGTACAATTTTTTGTGACTTTAACATGAAAACTTTACTTTATTGCTTTAATATAACTTTAAAACAAGCAATTAAATAACATTTTGTTATTCTTGTAAAAGAATTAATTATTTTGAATACAGTTTGTCAAAAGGAAATAAACACTTGATCAAGATTTAACCAAAATTTCATTTGTTTCTATGGCTTAATAAATAAAATATTGATATCATAAATATTATAAAAATATCCCAGCAAAGATTAAAATATGTAGAAAACCTTACAGTGCAGGAACAAACTAGTTTGCAAAAATAACAAAATATCATCATGTCAAATAATAAATCATATAAAATATTGCTTTTTTTCATGCTTAACATGCCACATTATTTTTGTAATACAAAAAAGTACATATCACCATTAGATTCAGAATTTATAATAAGGTTTAAAAATATATAAAAGTCAATCAAATTCCTGTAAATAAAACAACTACTTTTAAAAGCTATAAAAGGTAATAAATTTTCAATTGTGACAAACAGCAGAACGATGGTATGGATATCTTTTATTTATTTATTATTATTCATATTATTTTTGACAACTAACAAATAATATATGTACCAGAGGGAAATAAAAGTAATTATTCTATTTTTCCCTCATTTGTTTATAAGAAAAGTCTTTTTGTACAATTACCGGACAATTTATGCATCAATCTTAAAGATTACAGAAAAAATTATGTATCATCAAGATAAGAGTTATTCAGTATAGTAGAAAATTAAAAAATATCCTAATATTTTGATAACTACTTTTTATGCCTAACTTACAGGGCAGCTGCTAATTTTCAGTGCAAACCATTAAATTATTTTAAAATAAAAAAAGTCAAACTTTTCAATCTAGTCTGATCTCAAATATCTTTTTTTTTCCCCCTGTATTATAACACAGTGGATGGAAATTGTAAAATAGAATAAGAGCAAATACCTATATTTGCAATTGAAAGCCATTTAAAAAAGATTAATTTATTCAGTATGTATATTTACCTTGATTTACATGAATTCTAATTTTTTGAACTTGAGACAGATTACCACTTGCTCTGTATAAGCCATCAGCAGTAAGTTCTATAACAAAAAAACAATTTTATTTAGAAAATTTAGTATTATTTTATCTACATATTATATTTATGATAATAAGGGCAAAAATATTATAATATTCATAGCATTATAAGATAATAATTATAATGAACAAAATCACAAAAAAAAAAAATCTAATGAAATAAAAGGAAATATTTTTGAATACCTTTTTAGGAAACCTTTAACCTTTTAGGAAAAATGTAAGTTTATCACATTAGATAGATGAAATATAAGGTAATTCTAGAAGTGAAATTAATTACATTCATAGAAATATTTCTTAATCATCAATTATTTTATAGATATAGTTTTGGACAGAAAAAAATTGAAATTAATTGTTAAAAAAAAAAAAAAAAAACACAAATGAACAAGTTTAGAACAACTAAAATAACTAGCTTTAAAAAATGCTAAGCTTTGTTATTAAATTTACTTTTGAAAGTTATCTGAATTTTTAGACTTTTGGAAAAGGCTTGTAAAATAATAGATGCTTAATTTGCCATTATTCAATATATCTAAAATTTAAAATGATACCAAATACATTTATAAAAGATAGTTACAAACTGGAAAGGAAGGTTTAATCACGCCTTTTAATAGGTATTCCTGTCAATGCACTATATGCATATCTATCACAAATTTTTAAAAAATATATCAGTTATGCCATAAGTTCAAAAAAGTTTATATTCACATTATGAATTACTATTTTCAAAGAACACAATTAGATTAGAAAATTCATAATAATCATGAAGCAAATATGTGTAATGGGACTATAGAATACAAACCAGAATGATGACATTTTCTACATATTTTTTATTTAAATGATTTAAAACATTTTTGCAACAATTTTTAACTTCAGTTTGGTTCTTTTAATTAAATCTGGCATGTGAAACACAAGCAATTATGTAATTTTTAAGTATACAGCAGTGAAATTGAAGAAAAGATGTACCACAGTAGATTGGGATTAGTACAACGAAAAACCAATTCAACAAAAAGTTAATCATATGCACATATCAAACAGGAAATCGCAGTTGATTTTATTAAGGCATGCCAGTGCTCATAGGGCGATGCTAAAATAAAAGGACAAAAGGTACTATTAAAGATATTCTTAGCAAATGAGTTGGTAGGTGCAATATAATACGACTAAAAGAAATCCTCTGGATGAATTTACAAATGATAGAATAATCAGCAAGTTGGAAGAGGTGCAAAGTGAGGAAAGAATTTAAGAGTTGACTTAAGAATTTTTAATCAACAAAAGAGTCATTTCACGACCTATGAAAACATTATAAACCAGGGTACATTTTTAGGAAAGGCTGGTGGTAGTCGGCCCAGAAAAACAATGGCAAAGGATGACCCATATATTTTACAGCAGGCGAAAGAGATTGATGTCAATCAGCAGGAAAACATTGCTCAGCAGAAGCATATGGCAATGAGGCAATAAGCATCATGGTTTTTACTGTGGCCAGATGAATTCATAAAGATGGCTTATTTGTATGCTGTCTTGAATACTACATCCCACTGGCACCATTTAAACTAGCGTGAGAAACTCAAAAGCTGGCCATCACAACAATCATTCGCATTCTTTTTATAGATGAATCATATCTATGTCACAGCAATCCTCAATACCAATATAGAGAAAAGTAAGGACACTCTTTTATCCCACTAACACCAGAGAAAGAGAATGTAGCATTTGCCCTGGCTTGCTTGTTAGAGGTGGCATTGTGATAAATGGGTGGACTAAGCTCCAAATTTTTGATAGAGGTACTTTTTACAGGGAATTACTATTGTCAGAAAGTAATCCTCCCAACATATATCTGTTCTGAGGAGCCATTTATAGAAACATGATTGGCTAACGTACTACCCCCGATTTAAATTCGATAGAACATCTGTGGAATGCTTCAGGGAGACAAATTTTGGCACGATTATATTTGCCATAGAATACCCAACAATATAAAGAATGGGCCCTCTAACCTCAACAATTGTTGGTTATTCTGATGTTGAGTTTGGAGATGGTGCGAGACAATCATTGCAGTTAAAGGAAGTCATATCCCTTACAAAGGGCCCTTCCTGTTTATTAATGTCCCTCTTGGTTATACAAGCATTTGCATCAGCACTACTCATTTGATAAGATTTTTTTTTGTTTTTGTTTGATTCCTTACTGTAAGCATTCTAATCATTTTGGCACTAGTATGCTTTCATCATCCTTTAGATTCAAAATACTGTACTGTTTCTGTACTATGAATTTCATGCATTCACGTGATTGTGATTTCTTGTGTAGGCTTTCTAGTTACAGCAAAAGAAACAAAAAATTGTTGCTACATTTTGCACACCTGTGTAGTGTGGTACACCTGTGTGCAGTGTAATTAAAACAAACACCTAAGCTTTCTTCCAAAATATTTTGTTAGTACCTGCAATAAAATTTACACAATCCTGTATAAAATTCGGTTTATGTTTGGTTTTTACACAGGATTTTTTTTAGTTTTTAAGCATATTTTAAAAAATTATATTAAAATAATGAATTATGTAAATATTAAATTGCAAGTCCTCAAAAAATATTTATAGTAATCTACATTATAGTGTTCATTTAAAAACCAAGAAAGAAAAGAAAAAAAAATACTAGAAAAATCTAAACAGAAACTTAAAAATACAATGTGATTACTTTATTTCTTTCCAGAGCTCAAAGATTTCCAGGTGAGAAATTCACCCCCAAAAAGGTTTAGCAAGAAATTATAATATTTGTGCTAAGTAACTCAACAAACAGTAAACAACATGGAGAAGAATACACCTACCTTTGTCTTCTATGACTTCAATGCAAGTTGAAACAAACTTTGGAACTTTCCTGTTTTCTCTGGCACATAAAGTTTCTAAATGACAGCCAAATACTGGTTCATCTGCAATATAGCAAAAATACTTAATAGAATATTTGTTTAAATTTATTTTAGATACAACTGCTATAAAAAAAAACTCCTACACACAAAATGTTTAAGTACTTGACTGACAAAATCAATGAATTTATAAATGATCACTGAATAAAAAGCAGAAAAAAAGCTTAATCAATAAATTAAAATTTAGGAAGTTAAGGACATAATTTTTCTTTAAGTATGGGAGAAGATTTTAGGTTTCTGACCATTTTTCTAATGAACACAATAACCTTTTAGAAAAGCACACAAGCACTATATTAAAACACAATAGAAAACTTTAAATACAGAGTTTCACAACAATTTAATCTTGCATTTCTTGTAATAAAATGTTTTTGATTCAAATATTGTTAATCACTACTTCAAAAATAAGCAATAAAGATATTTCAAAAACAGAAATTGCAGATTTATTATCTCTTCTTTAGAATTTAATAATGAATCCTTGCATAAGTAAACTTCAGTTGGTTTTATTACTGAAAGCAAAGTAAAACAACAAAAAAAGTCATAAAGAAGTTAACATACTTCCATCACAACCATTTGATGACTAATACATTACAATAGTATTTTGGTATGAACTTACACATTACATTAGGATACTTCTTTTTAATGAAACAATTTGATTTTAATACAAAAATTAGAATTTGAAATATGTAACTGTCATTGAAATATTTAATATGCATTTGTTTCCTGACACTTCAATTAATTTGTTTTAAATTTCTAAAATGTATCATATAGCAAGAAGCAAAAAGAGGGTTATGAGAACTAAGTGTTCTCAAAAGAAAAAAAAAAATCACATTAAAAAAGTATAAGTTACAACAAAAATTAAAAAAAAAAAAAAAAATCATACAGCTTTTGAACTGAATAAAGCAAAAAATAGGAAGTATCAAAAGCAAACTGTTGATTTTAGAGCTACAATTTTCAATAATAATAAATTCAATCAATATCAATAATATTAGAACAGTCTTATGGAAAACAGCAAATTCTATCAATATGGGAATGATAAAATCATTTAATATCTTTATGCAAAAGAAAATCCTTGGTGATTACTGACTAATGAAAGAACTAGTTTTGAAGATTTAACATTTCGTATAAAGATAAAAATTGTAATAAATGCAAATTGTTTAAGTAATTCTTAATAAACATAACTGTTTTTGATAATTCTCCTTTATTTAACTCTTTATTATTCTATTTATCACCTTTAACATGATCGATTTATCTTGAGATGGGGAAATTAATTAATAAATTCCAATAGAATATTAAAAAACCAAGCCTTACATTAATATGCTAAGCAAGCATAAATTCATTCTACTAAAACCTTGTTATCCATAAACCTTATTTAAAATGGCTAGAGAAAATTTTTAAAAGTTCATTTAGAAATTATCGAATTTCCTGGTGGTGCAGTTCATAAGCTTCAGTACACAATCTGCAATTTTTTTTTTTTCATTGAAACTTGTTAATAAATATTAATTCTAAATAATTACTATAAAAAGTCCCCCCCCCAAAAAAAATGTAACTTCAGATGGCAAACAAAATAGAGTTTTTAATAAAATGAGAAACTTACAAGAGGTATAGATCATGAAAAATGACTATAATTTTATGAAAGGAAACAACATTATAAATAGATAAAAGTTTTGAATTTGTTTTTCCGTTTATATTCTCGAATGAAATTTTTGTTTATTTACTAGGTTATTATCATAAAAGTTTTGCAAATATTTTTATCTTTTACTATGATTCTTAAACACAATCTTTTTTTATGATTGGATATATAATAAGCTTTTGATTTTCAATATATAATAAGCTAATTTTCATATTATGGTATCAAAAATGTTCTCAAAAAAGGGGAAATACTATTCAACCACAGATACAAAAATTGAACTCAATTGATACATGATATGCCAGAGAAAACAAAGTGAATGAGCAAGGATTGCCGATGGATTACACCAGAAAATTATAATCTAGAAATGTCAGAAGAAAAGCTTTTATAAAATTCAAGACTTTACAATTTTAATACTTTTCATAATAAATATTGCATAGCAGAAAACATTAATTTCATAGTTCAAATGCATGTCAAATTTTAAGTAAACCATGTACTATAAAAATACTCAATGTTACTCATCTACTAACTTAAGCATATACTATATTTTGATATTCTAACCTAGCTACTAATATGCTAATGAAAGACATATTAATTAAAATCATTCTAAAAATATCATTACCTAATAGTATGCCTTTTCTCTCAAACTTTCTTGGGTTGGTCTACGAACAAAGAACTGTCGTAGTTTATCTCTAATTTTACGCTTTTTTTCTGCTGGTAATACTACTTCATTTTCAACATCACTTTTGCCTGTTGTGTAATCTAAAAAAGAAGAAATAAAAATAAAACTTGTTTTGAATTTTCATAAAATAAAAACTTTCAGACAATTAAAGTTAAAAAAGTGTTAAATATGTAAATTGCTTGGCTTAAGATAAACAGCAATACTTCTAAAGGAATTTTTTAATTCTTTCACAAAGTGGTTTTTTAACCTTCACAAAATATTGCAATTAAATAATAAATAATAAAAGAATATTCATTATCCTTTTTTAAAAATTTTTTTTCAACATTGAATAACAATTGTTAGCACATTTTTATATAGCAAGTTATGCTTAAATGAATAAAAACAATAAACACATTTTGATTTTTTTTTTTTTTTTTAAATGCCGGAGAATTTTGTAACAATAAAAGTTAAAAAAATAAATAATAACTATACAATAGGTATTAATTATTAAGATAAAACTCACGTTTAGTAGATTTCGATCTGGATAGCTTAATATCTTTTTTTCCATTATCTTCGCGGTTGAAAGAATATTTGGAATCAGCTTGCTCTAAACTTGAAGGCTTTTTAAAAAGAAAAAAAAAAAATTTGAAGAACAAGAAATAAAAAGGAAAATAAGTACTAAGATAATTTTTTACAGTTTTAAAATAACTAAAAACACATCTTAAAATGCTTTTCAATTCAATCACTAAATTTATTTCAATTTTTACACTAAATTTTTTTTAAAAGTTACATTTAATAGTTTTTTTAAAATTATGTTAAAATTTTTACAATGCAATTAAGACGTTTAAAGAAATTTTTAATAATAAAAATTAATATTTAATATAATAATAAGATTTTTACTGCAAATATTCAATATATGCAAATTACTCTTCGTAATTTGATTGGTCAGACTACAATGTGAGTAATGCGTTTTGAAACTATTGAAATAATTTTTAAAAAAGTATTCTTGCACATTTATTATACTAAGAAAACAATTTCATTTTTTTTTTAAATTATGCAGCTTCATTAATATAAATCTCAATTACCTTCAAAATTAGAAAATAATACTAGGAATACAAAAACTTTTTCCTTTCTCACTACAATTATTAAAACAGAAACAAAATATGAAAAGCTCAATGAAAACTTTATTTTTAAAACTATTTCTGAAACTAATTTAATAAATTATGACATAAAAATATACCAGCATCATAATAGCAGCTTGTATTGTTTCAAACCACTCTCTTTGTAGTCTGAGCATTATCATCTTGCAATAAAAGCTGATGTCCAAGAACAGTACTTATCTAAAGAAAGGGAACATCTATTTCTAAAATCAATCATAGCAATTATTTATTTGATATTTTTGCACCATGAAAACACCAATAAAATTGTCTTTGTTTAGTAAACAGTATTATTGGTAATTTTTAACCCGCAATATACATTAAAAAATTATTCCATTACATTTTTACAGCAGATTTTTTTACTTATGTGAGTAAGCATAAGTTAAAACAAAAGAATAAAAATAAAAACTGAATTACAACTTAAAAGTTATTTAAAATCTAAAATTGTAAACAAATTCAGTTTAACAAGAACCATCTAAAAAGAATGTCAAAATGAATTGAATGTAAGTTAAATTATTTATATTTTACAACTTCACTAAAAATCATATATATTTTTATAGCAAATTTATGATAGTTTAGTTTTACTATAATAAACGAATTATCTCTATCCCTTTTTCAACTATCCAATTCCCATTGAAAACAACAAAATATTGTAAAACTTTTTGCCCCCTAATTAGCAATGCTACAACTTTTAAATTATCGCATAAATTTAAATGATGATCTCCAGAAAAATTTTGCAATACATTTTTAATGTTTCAGTAGATTCTTTCATATGGCCTATTTAAGTAAGGAGATGGATACAAGACTGCATATTTTCCTTTTGAAGCAAATATGCTTTCAAACTAATTTTTGATAAGTCAATGAACAGCCTCCATTGTTCTGAGACGTATTTATGATCTAACAGTACTCATTAATTCTTGAATATCATTGCATCAGGTCATCCTCCATCAAAAAGTACTTTGAAATACTAAATTACCTTCTTCTAAAGAAGAAAACTTTCACTGCTGATGTTGAGATCAAAATAGCACAGCTTGGGTAATATCAGAAATTAAATAATTTAATGCAGCCTGAGAAACAAGATACGGTTTTAAACTAATGGGCATATATATATATATATATATTGCATCTGCTTTTGGCAAAGTGTTTTCCAATTTAATTTTTGAATGCAAAATATACATTTCTGATAACTTCGGCACATGCCATGCAGTCGTCATGAGAAACAGATCTTAGTGCTAAAGTTATATTAAGACATATAATTTTATTTTTCTTCAAGAAACCAGAGATTTGAGCTAAGCAAAACTAGCAATCGTACGATTAAGAGGTTTACACCATACTATAAGGACAGCATAAAGCTTTAACTTATACACCCGTTCCTAATCAATAAGTGCAATTCAACATGAGTTCCAGCAACATTTTGATACACAAGACTTTTATCTTGATCACTGTTCTTATAACCAAAATAAAGTTTGCAAGTTTTCTTTATTCTTAAAGTATCATTTCGCTGTGAATAAATTTGCCTGTGTCTTTTTTATGCAAAATTTCTATTTAACAGATGCACAATAGAAACTATATATACATATTCTTTAAAACAATGACACAATGCAACTTCTCTATAATTATGTAATCTCACCCCAGATTATGCATGACCAACTTCACAAAAATAGAACAACAACATGCTTTCACTATAAATGTTTATACAAAAGATGTACTGTTTGGAAAATTGCATTTTAGGGGACGCATTATTTTAGGTAACTTTTTTCTAAAATAATGCAACATCACTAAATTTCTTTCTGCCAAATCCAAAGGTTTCTATACTAAATTTTGACAGCACAATTTTACCCTCAAAGTAATTCTTGGCTTTAGTAGTGTGAAATCTATAATTTTTTTCTTTGTGAAATTTGATGCAGATTAGTGTAATTAGCCTACTCGATTTAACCAAATCTTGTACTATCAAGCTATGATCTCAAACATATAAGCCAGATAATATGTCTAATAAATAGAAATAATATCTAATATAAATAATGAAGTTATTTAATTGAAATCTAAGACTTAATAATATTAGATTAAAGAAATGACAACTTCCACAAACACAGGAATGACAGCACATACATAATTTTCCACAATGAGTACAGGAACAAGAAATATATATACCTGAAAAACATTTTTTCTGCTAGATTTGTCAGGACACCACTCAACTAATGCTCCATTCAAATCGATACAAAGTTCGGGTTTTACACCTGGAGTAGCCTACAAAATTTTTCACCCATAATTTTTTACAGTAAAAACGTAAGGTTTTTAAAGCAAATATTTCATTATAAATAAAGTAAAATCTCGAATTTCTAAGCCATAACATAATATGCAATATAACAAACATGAAGGAGTTAAATTATTTACACATGAGTAAAAATACTATTCAACATACTAATTTACAATTGGTCTACTATATAAATTTTAAAACAAATTAAGTAATATTTACTAAGAATACAGTTTAACAGGAAATATTAAATTTAGTTTAATTTTAAATTTTAATTTTAAAACTCTCTAATGTTTAAAAAAAAAACATTAAAAAAACTTTCAAAATATAGGAATTTCCAAAATGCCATTCTGCTGTTATTTAAAAAATGATACACTAATAATTTTTTTCTAAGTTTCGTTTGGCAGTTGATGACATCTGTAATTGAACGATACCTTTTTTTTTTTATGCCTCTGCAATTTTTTTTTTTTTTTCATAAGTTATGGAGAGTTAGATTGAAAATTCAAAATATTGGAATTTTCGAATTTTTTATCGTTATATTAGCTTAAGGCATGTGAATAAATATCAGAATCAAATTATAATTTAAAGAAGAAATTCTTCCATCCTTTTTATAATTGTATTGTATTTTTCTATTTACATATAATAGAACATGATTTTGAACAAAGTAAATTTATAAAAAATTAAATTGAAAATCTACAAATCACTTTATATTGAAACTACTTCACATGCATAATTAATTTTGTAGTAACATTTCCAGATTTAACCATATTTAAATTTCTGCTCAATGCATTTAATGATCGACGAATTAATATTAAATCAGAAATAATTTCTCTCATTCTTTAAATAATCACATAATATTAATATAAACATCCCTTAGCAAGGAAGTAATCTATGCGACACAGATGCATGTGTTTTTTAAATGTACTACTCGATAAACATTAATAAAACATTTTACATTCTGTTATATTATAAAACATTTAAAACCTAAACAAGCTGCAATTTTCGCTACAATATTTTTATGGATTATAATTTCACAACTCTTTGTAAATAATAATAAATATCAAAAATTTTTTGAGTTTTTTTTAGATGAAACCTATACTTTATGAACATAAAATTGTAATTATGTTACATATTTAGAAATAATTTTTGCAAGGCATTTAATATTAAAAATTAGAGCAATTAATTTTTGTTCAAAATAAACAACTAGCTTTGTCAATACATAAGCATATTATTGCATGTGAATTTTATATCATATAACAGATGGCATATGCTTTCTCAAGTGCTTCAGACGAAAAGTAAAAGTGAGAACTTGATATCATTGATTGAGAACAGGATATTATTGCATACTTGATTTATTGTTATTTATCACGGATAAGGCAGGAGTACAGCATATTTAGAATTATCCAGAGTGTACTAAGGGATGTTTACTTATTATACCAATAAGATGGAAAGGAAAAAGGTATGTTTTCTTGAGAACTTTTCTGATTGGTTTGCATTAACATCACATCACATGCCAGAAAAGATTGAATAAAATCCATAAAGCCAAACCCAATGAGAAAAAAAAAAATCATTATTATTAATTTCTTAATTTTATATCCAGTATGTTGGGTCAAAAGTATTTTCATTATGTCTGTGAAAGCAGATATATGGACATTATTTTATTTCAGATTAATTATCAGCAATAAATTTGTCTTTTGAGATGTTGAACACAATCATTGAGATCACATTACGGTATTAGTTCGAACGACTGAAGTATTGTAGCAATCATAAATGTTCTTCCCAGAATGTTGAAGGAAACAACAAAGAATCACTTTGATTAATCAATTTAAGATGAATGCAAGATTGAGATGATGAGACCAATGGATATTTTGAAAATTAACCAATTATGACAATGAAATCAGACATAGAAAATATAGAAATACATGGCTAGTTTGAAATAATGGCTGCAATAAAAAAAGATGATACAAAATTAATAGTAATTATTTTATGCATAAAAATCTAATGAATAATCTAATAATAAGGGACATATGAAGTCAAGGCAAATTGAGATTTATTCGTTTCCAACAACATTTAATAATGCAAAAGTGGATAAAAATCCAAGCTATGCAAAATAACAGTGACAAACTTATGATCCTAGGATTTCAAAAATTTTTGATAAGACTCCAAAATATTTAAAAGAAAAAAGAAATTCTGCAATTTTTTTAATTGAAATTGTCATCATCATCATCTTTTTTTTTTTTTTCTTCCCAAACACAAACACAATTTTTTTAAATTGTTACTTGGAAATTTATTGACATAAGTTTTTTGTTTTAACAAAATAAAAAGATAATTTTTATTTTTTCATTAGTACATTAGAAATATTTCACTGATATAAGATTTGGCATGTATGTTTTATAAGTTTTAAATACCAATGTTAGTAAAAATTTATCATAAACATAATTATCATTTCGAATATGTATTGACTGCCTTATCAAAAATAGAGTTTTGGAAGTTCTTAAAAGTCGATTTAAGACAATTTGTAATTTCAAATATTGATAATTAAGTAAATATAAAGCAAATAAAAATTTGATTTAATTTTATCGAAATTATTAAATTTAGAAATTAAATTTTTTAGAAATTAAATTCTCAATTATTAAATTTTATGATATAATATAAAGAAAATTGTGAACAACTTAAGATAAACTGATGAGAACGGGAGAAATTTCCCATGTTGAAAGTTAAAATATTTTCTTGCATTTTTTTTTAAAATCCAGACAAAACAAACAAACAAACTTCATGTTTCTATATGAGAAATATGTGAAGTTATTGACATACATGATTAACAGTATAACCCACATTGGGAACATCTTAAAACAAAGCTACTGACTTCAGGAGAAACTTATAAAAAAGTTAAAAATCTCTACTGTAATTGTGAATAATTTAACCAATTTATTTGGTATCCTTATTTATTTTAATTCGGGTGCTATTTATATTCATTATAAAATCAGTAAATGCATCTTAAAGAAAAATTTTAAAAGATAATTAAATTTAATATATATTAACAATTGAATTTACTGACATAACAAAACATGTAGGATTAATGAATTATTTTTAATTTAAATAAAGTAAAGAAAAGACTTACAAGATGAGCTGAACGTATATCTTTGTAAAAAAAGAAGAAAAACATCAGTTAACACAACAAACGATGTGGTCCAATTTTTTCTTATTCGCTTTCCTCCTTCAACAAGTTTAGTCTTATTCAATGTACCCTTACGAGTAATGGACTAAATAATTGGAAATAAAAAAATTAATTAGTTAATAGGATTACTCATTTTAATGCTAAAATAAGTTTAAAACATTTTTTTTTTTTTTTTTTTTACAATACAATATGGAAAAACAAAATACAAAAATAACATAATATACTTACAAAATGGCCATCTTGTACAGAAGGCCAATAACCTTCTCCAAATGATGGGGGCAAGAAACCTCTATTATCTTCAGTACTTGATAAATTTACACATTCAGGAACAATCAAGGATCTTGTTTTGAACTGTCTTGGAATAGGTAACTTAGGAGCTTTTTTGCGTAATTTTGGTGAAGTTAAAGACTCATTGGCAGATTTCACTGCAGACTCATCTTTAGCTGTATTACCTGATGATTCTAAAGCATTCTCAACCACTTGGCTCTGTTTTGATTCCTATAATATAAAATGAAAAAAAAATTATAGTATTTATATGAAAGAATACTGATATAATATTTACATGAAAGAAATTATTTTTATCGGAAAGGAATGGATGCATATTATTATTTACATTATATTAACTGATTTCTTTTGATTGACTAGTGGCCCAGTGACATGTTCAGGTAGTGAGCATGAGGGCTGAGGTTCGAATTAGTTAGCAGCATTGCTGTCGTCACTGTTTTCAGAAATGAGGATACTCGATGATAATAAAAGCATGTAAAAGCATCTCACATCAACAGTCATACTGCATAGAGGTGGTTTTCTCAGTTTTCTGCAACATGATATGCAAATGCAGGCCAATTACCCTAAAAACTACTAGTAGGCACTGTTGATGGCCTCAAAATCCATCAATGGGCTGCTCATAGTATGCATGATCCCCACTGATGTTCCATCCTCCTTCTCTAACAGGTAGGTCTTAGGTACAGGGAGTAGTAAAAAAAAAAAAAAAGTTAACTAAATTCTATCAATGAGGTTTTTAAGTTCACTGTGATGTGAAATTTTCAAATGTAAAAAAAAGTAAATCAATTATATAACAAGCAGATATTTTAAAAAGCTAATAAGTTGAAATAATAATTTTAAATGGTGAAAATTTAGTAAAATTTGAAAGGTTTTGGAATTATTTTTACCTGGATATACATAATAGCATATATATTGTAGACTGCATTACACTTCATGTTAAGAAAATTCATCTATTACAGATAAAGCATGAAATGTATTCTGTCCAAATTTCTACAAACTATGAATTCAATACCCTAAAATTGCAATAAAGTTCTGATAATCCGAGGTTGTTACTAACTAAAATTAATATTAAACGTAAAAAAAAAATATTAGAATCCAAGAAAAACACAGCACATTGAGTTGTAAATAAAAATTTATTTTAAATAACATCACACTTGCATGACTACAAGGGGAAAAAAGGAGTGCAGTTGGCTGTTTACTTTTGCATACAATTTCTGTTTCTTAAAAATCTATTTCACAAGCTTTCAAAAACAGAACAATGGGTGATAAATCAATGTAGTAAAGAGCAACATTTATAATACTGTCTATGCATTGCGCATGAAAAATAATCTTTTACTCTTTAGCATTTGAAATATGAATTTCCCAAATATACATTATCTTAACATCTAAGGAAATAAGTACTTTCTTTTTCTGTTCATTTTCCTACTCACTAATATACTTTTTACTTCTGTGAATTCTAGAAAGTAATGGCAGATTTATCAGATAGAAATAAATGAAAATTTCAAAAAATGCCAGGCAAGTAAAAGTTTTAAGAATGCCCATGAGAGAAAAAAAAAAAAAGAAAAAGCCCACCTGCTTCTGGCCCTACTTTCGTTTTCTTGAGACATTTATTTTGCCATTTAAAATGTCATAATCAAACTTTTATATTAAATGCACCTATATAAAGTGGTCGAAAAGTCTTGATTTGTTTTGATAAAATATTTTTAAAAGAATAAAACAGACTGACACAGACGGTTTGTAATACATTTTTGTTAAAAAAGTTTCAAAGAGTTTTTGTTTCTTGAAGAAGTCAACAGGAGAAGCTGCATTGAAGCATAGTAAACCATACACAACTGAGTATTTTGCATCGTAGATATTTGCAGATGTAACATAATACAGAATGAAGATGGCAAATTTAAAATATTTAAAAGAGCAGAATGAAAATGTTACACTTTTTTGTTGATACAGCTATGCCATAGCCTTTATCCTTATCCTCCATGCAAATATAAAAAATGCATATAGAATTTTTTTATAGATAACATAAAAATTTTTTTAATCTTTCCTTTCAGATGTTATATGCTGTATGTCTATATCTTTTTTAATTTACTTTTAAATATTTTTTTTTTCTATGCAAGTCAAGGCTTTTTGAACATCACCAAAGACATTGATACTTGAAAATTGCATTTGGGATTTTTCACACTAAAAGTGAAGTTATAGGCTAAATATCTGACCCCAAGAAGCAAAATAACTACATAATCATGCATGTAATAAATGAGAGAGAAGATTAACTCATAAAACAGCTGATATTGTTTTTACACAAATAGAAGTTCAGTGCTAGAGTTTTTTGGATTGTCCAGCAATTAACATCACAATAATAAGACTATGCTACATACTAGAATAAAATCTTTTGTGTGGCCTGATGTCCAATTGGCTAGCACTTTAGCCTTTGGTACCACAGGCATCAGGTTCGAATCCCGGTGGAGGCATGGATATTTATTAGTGGTTCGGAATCCATGTTAAACTGTAGGTCCTGGTTTAATTAGTCCAAAAAAAGACCATAGAGTGACAAACCAAACTAAAATCTGTTATACTCTTTAATCAGAGAAAATTTGACAATGATTACAAATAAAGATTAGTGTTTAATTATTCTGACGGTCAAATATTTTCCTAATTGTATTTAATAAATGAAATTAAAGCATACAAAATAAATTTCTTTTCTATACACATCATACTGTACTGAAACTTTATAAACTGAACAGCAAATTAAAGACCTGATTTTAGTAATAATATTTATTTAAGAATAGATATCCAGACTTCTAGCTAATGTTTTATATACTAATCATAAAAAATATTGTTGATTTATATGCAAAAGCATAAAACATATGTAAGAAAATTTAAATCACAGACTTTAGTTTTATAAACAATTGAATTTTGACAAATAATTCAAATATGCTATCACAGTACATTCTAGTTCTATTGTTGCATATATATTTATTAATTGATAATTTATCAATGCTATATTTAATATTTTCTAGTTAAAGTGGAAAATATTTTTAATACTATATAGTGGATAATATAAAAATAAAATAAAGAAAATTTTGAATTTATTTAAAAAAATTGTAATACATAATTCAAATATATAGTTAATTATTTTATTTTTGACAAATTTCACAAATGTATTTAATTACTGGGTAAGAAAAATATTACAATTTAAAAAAAAAAAAAAAAAAAGAAATTACTTCCAAATCTGAGGAAACAGAGATATCAGGTAATTCCCATAAAGACTCAGAATTATCCTCATCATAAAAATAAGTGCGTCCATTTTCATCTGCTGATGCATACCACTAGGGAAAAAAGACAAACATATTTAATAAACAAAAAGTATAATACAAAATATTTTTTAAAAAAGCACCTTTTTCTTTAAAAAATGGAAATATATTTATAAATTAAGCTTAATTTCAAAAACTTGATTACCATTAAAATAGTCATCAATTTCCATCACAATAGAATCAATTATATTAAAAAAAAAATTTTGAGAAGATGAGAAACACTGAGATAACTGTCTTTGACAAGAAACAAGGAAGTTATGTGAACATATCAGTGGAAGGAAGTTGCAAAGGGTCACTTCCTCTTACTTCCTTATAAATATCAAACTGATGATACAAATTTACAAGCAATATATTTTCAGCATTTTAGATGTAATGCTTGTGTGTTACACACTGAACTATCAGCATCTTTTTATTTGTTTTAAAAATAAATAGTATTATATTATGAATACTACACAAATTGTAGTTGTAAGTTAAATCTTATACAAACTAATACTAAAAATAAAATTAAAAATCAAGCAAAATGATAATAAATGTATGGTATAAATAATGAAGATACAAGAAGCTGAAGTAGCAAATGTATAGTAAAAG